>JTDE01002140.1:9435-68167 GCA_014338405.1 Paragonimus skrjabini miyazakii | reverse complement strand
TAATAGTTCCTATATTCAAGAAAGTTATCAGGAGCTCTTGCAAAAACCGTAGGGGAATTAGTTTGACCCCAGTCATTTCTAGTTTACTGGTATCGATTATACTCCGTCGACTCACTGCAGTTCGGGAGTTAAACATTAGAGAAGAAAAGGCAGGGTTTCGTCCTGGTCGGGGATGTATAGATCATATTTTTACCCTTCGTCAAATTTCGAAGCAGCGTCATATATACCGCCGGCCAACAATTGCCGTATTTCTCGACTGTAATGGTGCGTTCTATTCGGTGAATCGATCTACACTTTTAGAGTCGCTTAAACGCAGGGGTGTACCGACCAAGTATGTGAACATACTATCGGCGCTTTACTCCCATACTTCGGCTCAGATGAGGGTTTACGGTGAGCTGTCTGACAGAATCAGCACCAGGATCGGCTCTCGTCCAGGCTGTCCCCTTTCACCATTTTTGTTCAATTTCGTCATGGACGAAATAATGTAGGATTGTCGCCGGCAGTCACAAGTTACCGGTTCGGATCTCCTACCTGGTGGAAGGCTGACTGATCTTGATTATGCTGACGACAAGGTGTTGCTGTTTGAGAACTTTCAGGCGGCGCAAGCAACGCTAAATGCAATTTCACGTACTCCTAAGTACTTCGGAATGCGCTTTGCAGCCTCGAAATGCAAAGTGCTTCTGCAAGATTGCTGTGATTAAGTAGGTTTAATGTTAGATGATGAAGTCATGGAAGTTGTTGACCGGTTTGTATACCTGGGAAGCTGCATCAGCGGCGGCGGCGGGGGTGTAGGGATTGGGTTTGAAGCGCGTACTTCCAAGGCTAGAGGGGTGTTTACTAATCTGAGGCACTTGTGGCGACAGAAAGTATCTCTCTGAAACTTGAGGGTCGCGTGTATCAGACAAAATTGAGGGCTGTATTACTTTACGGCAGATAACATAGCCCCTCAGAGTAGAAGACGTGAACCGTCTTCAGGTGTTTGACCACCGATGTCTGCGTTCATTCGCTCGTATCGTGCGGCATCAACGAGTGCGTAACGAGGAGGTTAGGAAGCGGGTGTTTGACACAGATTATCAAACGAGTTTTTTCGTTCAGTCATTACACTTACACAGACTTAGATTATTAGGTCGTGCACTAAGGATGCCGGCTAGTCGTCTGCCACACTGAGCACTGTTTGCCGACGCTGCGGTCGATTGGCGCAAGGTGCGAGGTGGACATATGATGACCTGGCGTAGACAAATGAAATCGTTCACGAAGGGGTTGGCTACTGTAGATCGGGTTCGTCTCCCGGGTTGGAGCCATCGTGACTCAGAGAGTCGGTGTCTCGAGATGTTAGGTGAGATGGCGGCCGACCGAACTCAGTGGCGTGAATGTTGTCGTTTTTCTGTGCGAGTTGTCTGTGAAGTGAGTGCACTTAATAATCTGGGACAGTGAAAGTTGTGAGGAAGCTGTCTTACTGATGACGCCTTACTTTCACTTACAGCTCGGTTGTTTGTTTACAAGATGTAGGCGCCTCGATGTTGTATGTTTGAATATAATCGTAGTGGTTAGGTTTCCTCCTCCTTTTTTCTCTCTTCCTGTACAGGGTTTGCTTTTTCTTCTTCGTAGTTATGTGGCAGTTAAGCATCAGTGTGGACCACTGATGTATTGCTGTCTATGATGATGATGATGACGGAGACGTGTTTGATGTCGTAGTGAGGGTGAGCGATCGCACTATACTGTTCCTGCTACTCAATATTGTAACCAGGAGAAAATACAAGTGGAAACATTGAAGTGCACATTGGTATGAAATGTTTTTTTCTCTGTACATGAACTGGGTATTGGAAACCATAACAACCGTGACGTCGTTGGATCAATGTTATATATTAATGTGTGTTTTCGTTTGTAGTAGTTTTGAAACGCATACCTAATGTGTTGATTTTTCGAATGAACAGTCCTTGCGCCACCCGCGTTCTTAGTTCACAACATTGCGGTGGATATACTATTGTGTATTGATACCAGAAGTCATGGTTTCTGCGTAATTACAACCCATCTTTCGCGTCGACGTTTTAGCTGGTCATCTCGGTATTAGGAAAAACGAGATCTTTAGTTTGCTTGACTGCTTAGTGGCCAACGTTCAGCAAGGTTTTAATAACTGACGGTGGCAGTGGCTTTACGGCAGGATATAGGAATGACTAGTTAAACACCGTTTAATGTCCCCTTTTGCGAACCGCACCTAGGCATTTGCAATTCAACGAAAACGCTGCAAAATTCTTGAAAATTTTAAAATAATTCTATCTACGAACGGTTCTGCTTTTGCGGTGATTAACTGAGATGGCGATAATTTTCTGAAGCTCCGTCGACATCCTCAACATGCTACAACTCGGGGAATTTCTTCACGGCTTTTTAAGCTTTGTTCCATGGGAGCTACTATGCCTAATCTTGACTTCAGTGAGTTTGTCTTTCATCTTGGTGCCGAACTTCAACCATCCGAAGGCGTCATACTTAAAAGTGTTGGTATCCATGTGCGGTACATACTTTCACTTGTCAGCTGATGCTGTATACCACAAAATTACCAATAAACTTGTGTGCAATTCTCATGTTTCCAATGAAGCATCACATGCAGTACTGTAACATTGTTTCTTTTGAAGCTATTCCGGAGTAGGTTAACCAGCTATTGCGAGTCGACCAAAGATAACAGTTCGTGATTTTGTAGATCACAAAAGCCAATGAAGAATGAACGACCGTGCTATGATTGATCTGGTGAAACTTCGGATGTCACGTTGATTACACAAGTACACTTA
The DNA here is from genome assembly GCA_014338405.1 of Paragonimus skrjabini miyazakii. Taxonomy (NCBI): domain Eukaryota; kingdom Metazoa; phylum Platyhelminthes; class Trematoda; order Plagiorchiida; family Troglotrematidae; genus Paragonimus; species Paragonimus skrjabini miyazakii. The sequence continues at coordinate 65,384 of JTDE01002140.1, read as the reverse complement.
CTGGCATATGTCTGAATACGTCGGTGATGCTTTCTGAAGTCTGTTCCACAGAATTACAATGTCACTTGTTGTCGCTGTGTATTCATCAATACGTCGAAACTATGGTTAGCATTGTGCTATTCCGCTGTATTTTGTTTTACCTAATCCAGTAAGACTGCACACTTTCTTGCTACTTACTGTACGTATTACCTGCAGATGAAAGCTACTTTTGGTGATTTCTTAATCAGAAGTGGTCGTCGTTGGAAGTTGGGGGTGTGGTCTCTCAAATGACGGCAACCCAATAACAAGTCCTTAGTAAACAGATGACATTGTTTGGGGGGCTACTGTGTTTATTTTCCGTTTGTCTAGTTAGTGCATTAGTTCCAGATTCTACGGCAACTGGGTAAGAGAGAAACGAGAAAAAATAGACATACAAAATAGACATAAAATAGACAAAATTAAAAGAGACTGAAATTCTCAAAGCAGGGGCTCCAGTGACTTTCACTCGGTGCTATCTCGGACAGTTCTCAACCACAATTGAGTACCATGAAACCAAATCGTAGCGTTAGAGCTTTTATCCTTCGAATCCAAGTTATAAACCGACCTCCTAGCGCTTTCAGTTCAGCCTAAATCATGAAAAATGCTGAGGACCACGAAAGTGATGCGTTGGCATTGACAAAACATGTTCGAAACAACGAAGCTACTAACGACGCTTGGCTGCTAGTCAGTCGTAGAACGAAAAAGATGCAATTTAGCGGCGCTTGGAGAGACGCGTTTTGATATGCACCATCGTGTACTCTAACGGCATGGGCTGGCGAAGGTGCGCCTCAAGAATTCAGAGATGTGTCAAAGAATTACTACGATAAAAGTATCCACTAATCAGGTGGATGACTTTTGTGTTTTAACAGTGCCAATTGCGTTGCATGATATATCAGACAGCTGGCTAAGATGAGAAGTGGACCTTAAAGCTTTACGGAAGAATGAATTCGGTTGTCGATGAGTTGTCGGAGGTGTGGTTAAAATAAATTAAACACTTCACAGTTTTTTCATTCATTTGGCTAACCAATCGAGAAGACGGGAAAAACACGAGCGCGAGCGCCATTAGGTTATCTCACTTTAATGGAAAAACAACACTTTCTAATAAAGAAACACTTGTTTACTACTGTTGTTTAGCGGCAAGCGTGCTGCATTTTGAATGGCCCGTTCGTTGCTAAGATCCATGGCCTTGTCTTAGGCAACTATGCCTTATTCTGAAGATTCAGTTACAGGTTGCAGCACACAGTATCCAACGTTCGCACATCGATGCACAATAAGATCAATCTCATAAGAGAAAGAAGCTGCAAAACAAGGAACGTGTGTCAACACAACACAGATACCGAGACAGACTCAATTCACATCGTGTCCTTGCATGTATGTGTGGGGATTCCACGGTCTGAAAGTAAACCACCAATCAGAAATGGTTTCATGTCCATTGACCGCTGACATCGGGTTCTGTTTGGCCACCTTTCTCAGCTCGCTGTAGGGACGTGAACAGCTCACGTGTTCGGGGATCTGAAAGGACGCAGAAGAGAATATGTGTGGCAAAACAAAATGACGGGACTACCTGTCGTTACACTACTACCTCCATCAAAAGAATTGGCTGACGTGTTTCTGACCGTCCTCCCTCTAGTGATACAGTGCGATCCCTAGCTACTTCCAAATCATCGCCATTAATCGGTCGGCCTCGTTATGCAATATCCGGCTTCAGCTGATTGAAAATGTACTACTCTCAGACCGAACATGTTATCGTTGGCTTAAGGTATAGTGCAGATGGATTCCAAGATAATCTTATGCACGGCGTATGCTCCTTTCCATTCGCGAAACCAGCTCTGGGGAATTCCAGTTTCCTGTCCTTCCGCACCTAGCTAGACTTTATCATCAGATTCTTTGGGCTTCCATATGCTCTCTTATTATATTAATCCATTTGCCTCCACTGGGCTGTTCGTAGATGTTCATGTGCTAACATATATGCCTTCGTCAGTCTATCATGTTGCTGAGTGCAATAGTCCTAAGGCAATAAGTCATCTGGCGACAACCTGACAACAAGCAAATCATATGATAGCCGCAGGTAATACGGTGACTATGTAGTAAAAGAATGTATGTTAGTACGGTGTGCAAACGGGCACTGATAAATGACTTCGTCCCGTAGTATGGCGTTTTCTGACTTCACAAACGTCTTTAGGAAGGACTTCGACGTGCGACTGGTGGATTCCACGGTACCATTACCTTGTGGATGGTAGGCACTCATCCTCGTTTTATTTATGTCCAATATTTTACAGTTGCACAGACTTAGATGGTTAGGTTATGTAATAATGATGTCAGCTAGTCGTCTGTCACACTGAGCACTGTTTGCCGACGCTGCGGTCGATTGGCGCAAGGTGCGAGGTGGACATATGATGACCTGGCGTAGACAAATGAAATCGTTCACGAAGGGGTTGGCTACTGTAGATCGGGTTCGTCTCCCGGGTTGGAGCCATCGCGACTCAGAGTCGGTGGCTCGAGACGTTAGGTGAGATGGCGGCCGACCGAACTCAGTGGCGTGAGTGTTGTCGTTTTTTTGTGCGAGTTGTCTGTGAAGTGAGTGCACTTAATAATCTGGGACAGTGAAAGTTGTGAGGAAGCTGTCTTACTGATGACGCCTTACTTTCACCTACAGTTTGGTTTTGTGTGCTCATGGTGTGGGCACCTTGATGTTGTATGTTTGAATATGGTCGTGGCTATCTATTTTAGTAGTGAGATACCTTTCCGTCTCCTCTTTTTCTCCTCTCTTTTTGTACAGGATTCTCTTTTTTTCTTTTTCATGGTTATGTGGCAGTTAAGCATCAATGAGAACTACTGATGTATCCCTGTTTTTACTGACGATAGTGGTGAATGTCCAAGGTAAGCATTTCTGCAACTGTCTTGTAACTGAAAACGCCAGAATGCGGACAGTGAATGACACATTTTTCATCGAGCCAAACGACTGTTGAAACTCGTTGGATCATTCGAACAAACATTGTTAAGTGTTCGGCAACTTGAGGAAAATCGAGTACAAACTGTGGGTAATAAGAAGCCAACCTGAGGAACCTGCGGACCTCGGCAGCGCTCAAAGGAGTTGGCTATTCTTTCAGTTTACGTACCTTTTCGGTATCTTGGCTTACACCAGCTATGGAGGTGACATGTCCTGAGTATTCTACTCCAGTCTGCATAAAAACATTTCGTTTGATTCAACTTCAAGCTAGCGTTAGTTATTCTTGAGTGGACATGTGCTAAGTTGAACAAGTGTTTACCAACTGAATGTCCGTGTACGATTGCGTCACCAAAGTATTCCAGGCACTGCCTAAGAATTAGGACACCCAGCACCTATTGCATTAATCTTTGGAAAGTGGTTTGCGCATTCCTCTATCCGAATGGCATATTTCCAATCTCATACACATCGAGGGTATCATAAACGTGGTTTTTATGCGGTCCACTTGTCATTAACTGAACCTCAAATCGAGGGTACTCGAAAGAGCATCGATAGTTTCGTCGATATGTGATAGTGGAAACGATTGCTTTAAGGTCACCGCGTTTACTTGACGACAGTCAACACAACCTTAAATAATTCTTTCCAACATTTCTGACAATAATTTTCCCACCTGCTCTTGAAAGTCAGTTGGTGAGCGACGATCCGCTTGCCGAATGGGGTATATCTCACACGGGTCAATATTATGCCTCACAACGTGATGGTGACCAAGCGGTTGTCCTCATCAGAATGTCGCTGGCTGCTCCTCCATAACTTCACGTACATTGTACGTTATATATTATATATGAGACAATTTAACAAACCTGCCATTCGGACTCTATGTGCACTCTCCCGTTAGCTGGGCGCTGTCTTTCAGAAGCCCTCGCAAGTCCTTACAGTATTTTGTAGGGTAAATCTAGTGGCGACAAAATAGTCACTTTCCAAAATGAAATGAAATGGTGACGTTATGACAACCAGGAATCTCAACTAACATGCCAAATTCCCTACATGCACAGCTCCCCGAACACAGGGCAGGACAAGTAGCGCTTGTCCATTTACGTCCAGAACTTAGCTGACAGGCTGGCCAGTAGTATATCTCTTCACCAAGTGGACTGTATGCGGACCATTTGGTTTAAGTTTTGCCGCTGCACCGATCTACGAGCTCAATCGAATCTGAGATAAATAACAAAGTTAACGCGCAAAAGTTGAGTACTTCATCACTCAGAGAGTACGAAGCCACGAACTGAAAAGTCAATGTCGTTAAGTCTAGCCCCTTGTTTTTTGACGCAAGAGACAGCTTCTCCTGTTTGCCGTACATTCCGAACATATGACCACGTGACAGTATACGCTTCAATCAAGTCTATTGACTTATGCTTTTGAAACACGACAGTTTGAGAATTACATGGCTGATTGCATAAAGAGTAAGTTGGGCCTCACTGAAGCACCAGCGGAAGAGGAAGGAACCAGTGAGAATGCTTTGGAACTGGTCCTAGGAATTACCGTTACTTACACCTTGGATTCGGTAATTGATGAAAATATTGACGAGTGCGCAAGGCCAATGACTTTGTGCATCAACGAAAAGCTCGGAGCGCCCACAGTAGTAACTAACTTGAAAAAAAATAAAGCGATCAACACACCCAGTGATGGGGCAATGAAGGAAAATTGGGATGCTGATCAATTCATAGAAATGCAGCGCGAAGACCGCGCGTGCTTGTTTGAATCGGACAATTCATATTGCGATGGCGACTATTGTGATTCCACTGGCAAGTGTGTCTGCTCCCAACCCATGGTTGTGTCAGCCATAGACAACTCGGGTTTCATAAGATCAGTTTATTCGGCTATATTTGAGTTCAAAGATCGTATGATCATGACCATATCCAGTTTATTCAACAATTGAACTTCTTCGGTTGACGGAAATAGATTTATTTTATTCCAGTTCATTATGTTTGTTTGATCCCTGGAAGTTATAACAAAATAATGTGAGGATGCTTATAGTCTGTTTGTCAACATCACGGGTGACAGTATTTCGGTGAGACACGCTGATACTTAGCTTCCATGCAATCATGGAAAAAAGAGCTAACTCCTATTAAAGCAGGAAGAGAGTGAAAGGATGAGATCTAACCACTGAAAGCGTTTATACCGTAACCTAAGCATTCACCGTCAAGATACTGCTCTCAGAGGAACAGCAAAACTCTTAGTCAAAGTAACGCGTCATCTAAAAATCATCACTTACACTGAATTCAAATGCATCTCAGATAAACAATGGCAATATTTGCATCATTGATTCTGATTCCCTGCTTCTTTAATAACGTTTCCAGCTAACGACTCTGTGAGTCTCGAAGGCCCTAACATGAGGGATGAACTCGATCTGGTTATCGTTGTTACTTACTTTTTTGCCAGGAGAGATGAACCAATGCATTTTAGACAAATCTTACTCAAGGTTCTAAAATTGACCATCATATTATCCTCGGATGTTTGAGTCATCTTAACCACTCAAGTTACTCCGACTGATTTGGTCCCCTGAAATGTAACTGTCATCAACTCAGATATAGAACTGCCGGATGGATCTCACATTAATCACGAGTTAATGACGCTGCAAACCTCCAATGAATACCTAAGTGGTCATTAATCCAAATTCTTTGTGCTTATGCTCTCTTTAAAACTGGCTGGTAGCGATAGTTAGCAGGCAAATTTTTAATTCTTATGAACCAGTAGACTAGCGTCAGAATCCATACTAGGATACAATTGTGTCTTGTGTCAGTCGACTTGGAATTGAGCAGAACTCATACCGTCTCCCGATCTAGCAAATACAGATGAATTTTTGGAGTCCCTATTTATACCAACAGATTGAGAATTGATACTTGAAAAGTTGTATCACTTTTACCTTAATATTCGGATGGTTTCAGGTTGGTTCCTTTCAGCTCATCGATGGTGTATTTCCTCTTTTTATCAACGTGTTTGCAGAATGAGCAATCTCAACATTTATCCAATTGTCACGTAACAAGCCTAACCGATATGTTACAAATGTACATAAAACCACGATCATACACGAGATGTGGTCATGTTGCCTGATCATATAAAGATGAAGTAGAATGGACTGAAAATATCGACCAAACTAAATCAATATGTAGTTTGGTAAGTTTGTCAAATTGGGTATGATCCACTTGTGAAATATCCGAAATTCTGCTGTAACTAAACTAGCCACAGAAACAGAATGCTCATTCAGGACAACCGTTCTATCACGCAAAGAGTTCAGGCATTTCAAATTTGGCTTCAGTGTATCACATGAAATAGATTAAATGATCCCGGGGTTTGGCTACTCAGGCATGGTATCCCGACTGGATCACTCCGGAATTCACCCACATCACCTTTGCTTATAAGTAGTTCTGAAGGTTTGCTGAATGAATTGACCCAATTGTGAAACGTGTAGGAATCGGCCGTCAACGCGCACTAATTGAGAAAACCTCCCGATTGCCTTTATCTTTTGGCAGGTACTATGTGAGACATTGACACGAGTGGGTGTCAGAGTCCAAACATGGCCACTCCGAGGTGCCTAGGTGGTTATGTAGCTCAGCTGGTAGAACGCCTGCTGCGTTTGGGTATGCTGTTCCTGTCGCTGGTTTGGAGCAAGAAGAAATATGGATTCCTCACAATTTCCTCTCTTGCTCAATGTATTTTTCTGTGGTTCGTCAACCAGTTTACGTACAGAATTACTGAATTAAATTTGGGCTTTGTAACTCTTTCAAGTGTTACATGGTATTTTCCGCATACGTGATTGTCATTGAAAGTGTTTCATTTTAGGATTATTATTGTGTGCTAGTGATTGTTCGCGTTTCTTGTATCGGCAAAATTTATAAATGCCTGGTTGGAATCACTGTGTAAACGTGTTGTGCCATTTACCTCCTTCGTTCATAGCAGCAGCACTCGTCTCGTCACGTTGAATAAGCAGCCGCTGTCGGACCTATAGTCATTTTCAGATATCCGATAACACTAAACGTGTTGAACAGTACTTTTGGTTAGTGATGAGCACTCAAGTATATTCGAGCTTTACGAGAACGTACCCACTTACACACTGGTAACGGTGAACCGCATTCATGAGTAAATTGCTGGCTGTGACTTAAACGACCAGAGTTATAGTTCAGATTATGCGTTGGAAGAGTATAGTGAGTCTGGGTCTGTAAAAAGATATTTGTAAGTATAATGGTGTAGGTTGTCGCAGCTGAATTACAGATCGAATTTTGAACGCCAACTCTTTGATACTCTAATACTGTCAAACTATCGACGTCTACTCGTCTATCCCAATGAATTCGTTGTGTTTGATCTGTATTCGCCCTGTATATTATCAAGTGAATCAGTAATTTGAACGGCACATCAGCAGACTAACAGTCTTTTTGATTGCTAAAAATATACGCAAGAAGACCAGTGACCTTCAGAACCAGTGAGGCCCGTATGTCGATTTGTGGGAGAAATTCATTCAGGAGGGCATTTTGTGTGAGCCATGAATCCGGAAGCTCCTTCAAAGTTTGAATTTTCTATTAGCACCGGCCCTAAATGACCGGAGAATTAGCGGGTGATGCAACTCAGTGTCAATACAAACTGTTGATTATCTTAATGCCAATTGGAAATTATTGTAAGCATTGTTCTTCCAGGACATTGTCGAATTTGTTGCACTGCTCATACTTGTTCAGCCGCAAACAGTGCTCACGATATAGTGCTCAGTTAGGTGAGATCTTGTGTATCAAGTTAGCTTTTATGGAACACGATAGATAGTTAAGTCACTTGCATCTTGTATAGGTCACTCAAGCCGTGGTTGCCGATGACTGAAAGCAAGTACCGGAATGATCAGCAAGTCACCGTTTTAACTGAGACTGGGCTAGCGGGTGATGATTCGGATGGTTACTTTCATCCAACAGCTGATCTTGTGAACACACCATTATTCAGTAGATGGTATGACGTACCTGTCCCATTTCTGTTACAAGTGTATTAAACTTCTCAAGCCCATAGATGGAACTCGATTTGTCTCAAGGGTATAAAATGTCGTATCCATTCACAATAGCCACAAGGGTTGTAAGGAATTGTGGGAGATTGCCAAAACTTGTTGATCACTTCGTTCACTAACTGGCTTTTTCAGGTTGGAATTGATTTAGATGTGTTCGTTCAAAGTTGCCCAAGTTCTGGTTTACGCCTGCCAGTTAATGAAACCACTGTATAACTTGCAACGGCCTTATCCTGTTTAGAATCATTCACAGCTTCAAGAAAATCTGCTGCCTGCATTATTTATTTCGCTCCAAGTGGAATAACTAACAATCTTCTGATGTTGACTATCAGTTCAGATATAATGTTTTCCCAAGCCATTAGTTTTGGATTTAAATCCAGCGCATTCAACGAAACTATGGCTTCATGCCGACCAGACAGTATTCCAGTCTCCCATTATTCCTTACCCTAATTCACACTACTGCCTTGTTGGTCGCACCTGCTTATCGATTTCCCGTTTCAGACGACACACTGAAACGTCCATTCAAACACTAGCTTAGTTTACGTACGCCGTCTCAATGTCCAGCTATTTAACTTCTTTAGCGCAAGTTTATTCGATTCTCCAACTCAATTTCCAGACTGGTACTTCCCTTCATTACGATTCGTAACTCATATATTTCATTGGGTATACATACTTTGAATTCACCACAAATCAAGGATTTTCCGAACGGCTTTTGACAAGTTTGGTCAGCCAACTCTTTCAGGACATCGGACGGCTGAAGAATGTGATCATAAGTTGTTTCCGAACATTTAATGGGATACAATCCACGAACTAGCTTACCAGCATGGACCGTTCCGAATCCACGTCCGATTTCTTCATGGCTCCAGACAGCGACTACTGCAGTGACTCGATAGAGACGAGACCAACATCTAAGGGACAAAGCAGGGCAGCCGAGTGTCTTCTGATTGTCAACGAGGTTGTCGAATCCGGTGATCAGAACCTTCTACATAGCGGTCTATTACGTCATCTTGGAGCCGATTTGAGTTGTCTATCGAATTGTCTTTGCTTCGCACTCAGGAAACGTTCGTACAGCTGCTAATTTGCCCGGTCGGTTTTGATTCTGATTACATTGGTCACGCTCTCCTATTCCTACAAAATGCTTCTGCATCCTGCAATCTGCACTTTCAACATTCGTCGCAACAATTCCTTGTGAGCGTAGAACTCGAGTTGCGCAAGAGTTGGTATCCCAATTTGTCAAAATCGGTAACACTGTTCTAGCAGTATAACAAATGCAACCACTCGTCGGTGAGCGATAGTAACGGCTGTCAGTGGCAGAGTCGTAAATGGACGGCCCTATTTCTTATTCAACCGATCCCCGAAGATTCCAGTATTTCTTACACTAATGACTCCGATAATTCAATATGTACATCAGCCTGACGACAAACGAGTAATGTGATGTTATCCGCTGTCTTAACTACAAGACTGTAAATTAATTACTAGTACTTCGGTGATTTAGATTACTTCATGTTGAGCACCGCCAACACTTGGTTGTGGATTTGTTTTCAGATGAACTTTCCGGCTAGTCCACTGCAAAATGAAACCACAGACTCGATTTTCGCTGTTACATGAGCTCATCAGGTGTGCATATCCTCGTCCGGATCAGAGTTTGCACTTCAACCCTCGTGTCTTTAAGATTAGCGTGTTAACGACAACGCCGGCAACCTGACAATATGCATGAAAAACTGATCATATGCGAAGGCTCAGCGGTAATTTTGGACGAATGGCGTTCAGCTTGCCGGATAATTTTGAAAAGATAGTGAACTGAATCGCTTTTGTCAATCCAATCGATAAACGCGTGATCAGGACTATCCAGTTATCATGAGGTTTCTACCTTCATTGAAAAACTGATCATGGCGATGGTTGTTGGTGTTCAGTTTAAGTCGGTAGATCGCCGATCACGGATTCCTTAGCGAGTGGGTACATTCTTGTCACATTAGTTATCAGCTGATGGTTTCCTTGCTGGTACTTCAATTTGTAAAGTGGGGTTGGTCTTCTCCTTAATGGGGTATGCGAAGACTTACGATGACGAGAGAAGTGTGAGTCAACCTTCTGAATATGGGAATTCACGATTTCCTAAATGTGACTGGCATGCTGGTACTGAGACATTGATGTGGTTGCACATTGTTGGAGCATCACACTGACCTTTCAATATACATGTTGCAGACGAAGACACCTCAGTGTGTGTTCTACCATTTTCAATCACATCACTTACATACAGTAATTCTCTTGGTTGTTTTGATAGAATGATTTTAATTTTGCTTTCCGTAACATTAACACGATGATACCGTAGTTCCATTTTGTGGTAGCCGCACTCCTACCTCACGCCATAGAAGAGGTGGATGACATTCTGAATCTGTCTGGTTTTAGGTACCATCATGAACACATCGGGAGGTGGTTACCGAATGCATAGAGCCCCATATTGAAAACTATTGCTCAGCTTTTCAACACAACGGAGATAGTTGATTGAAAGTATTACCAGCTTCTATATCATCTGCAACGATCACTAGATGTTTTTAAAAGAAAAGTGGACCCAACATCTTGCGAGAATATACGAAATAGTCCGTACACCACCCTAAATGCAACCGTAGTACCGGTGATGACATTGCCGATCGAAACGTGAAGGCACTAGAAGCGCGTCTCTAGGGTATCTGCCATAGTGCTATTAGTATTGTACCATACAAGCTGGCCTATTTCTCTCACTGCCATCGCCTGTTACACTTGTGGGCCAACTTTGGGTAACGTGGAGACACCGTGAAGGAGCGTCCTTCCCAAGTACGGATTCTAGCAATAGTCCTGTATTGGGAAACAACACTAACATCCATAGACTAAGGGCCCGGTGAACCATGCATACGACTTACACAAACGAAAAACAAAATGTCATCAACAACACGGCAGCACGCTCCTTTGCAAGATTCAGATTCAAGCCGTGCGCGTATGCCAGTTTCGATTACGTTTTACGGCGTTAGCACTCCTGACCGACCGTGTGAAAAGAATCCCAAGCCATATACAGATCCTCAGTAAGGACTGCCTATGGTCACATACACGCCCGTGCAATTCTAACCGAAAATCATTCCGTTCTGCTTCCACAATCGATGTGGTGCCTGCAGTATGTGCGCCATGTTAATTAAACCTTCATCTCAACTAAACCATGACTACAAACCAAATCTTTGGCAGTGTGTACAAACTACGGAACCTTTCTGTTATAATCAAGGTACATGTGCTCCCGCACCAACGTTGCACCATTTCGACGCTAATGCAACACACAGCACAACCGTGTGCGTGTCCAACATGGTTGTTGGTGCTCCAGTTCAGCAGTTCAGCGAATCTGGAGACGATGTTCTTAAAACACTGCTCGCAGGCGAGTTCATTCATGGTCATTTTCGTAAGTTTTGTTTCTCAAGGCATGAGTTATCACCTGTTTGCAAAGTGATATGAAAATATAACGAAGACAGCGAGATGCTTCAGCTTCCTGGTAGTGGGGATCCGGGATTTCCTCTTTGCTTGGTAGCCGATTGTTGCTGTTCGGATACGGCTGCACCTTACCTGTCCATCAGACTGACCTTTTAACATGTATTCCGCTTTTGAAAAAAATAATAGTAAATATTAGCCGGCATGTTTATTTTTCATAGTTATGCTTTTGTTGTACACGTAGTTTATAACAAGTTAGAAGGATTACGAGTTGATGTTCAGAAATAAGCTCGCGGCTGTGCTGAAGAGGCTACGGTTGCACCAAATCGGATTTTTGTGTGCTATCTTGTAAGATTCGGAAGGTTAACTACAGAATGGTAATAAGTGGTTGAGCAAACAAGAGCAAACTTATCCAACCTATTGGGATGTTTTATGGGGAATTATTATTATAGAAGATCACTCACTGACTTAATTGCTTGAATTGCAATCGATGATGGTGTACAATTTTACGAAATTGTACTCTCTTGAGATTGTTTGAGACGTCAAAATGTTTCCTATCCGTGCATATCATGGCCACGATTGTATTGAGGTGGTGTGTTCTGTAAACAAAACATAAGCATTTTAAATGATAAGTTGTTTACGTAGTCATTTTCAAAATCACTGCTTCTTTCGATAGACTGCTGTTTATTGATTTATACACAATTTTAAATCTAATGGTAACATGATCCTTCGCAGTAGACATCTAGTACACTTTGAAAACTTGTTCCCACAAATCGGATGGCGTATAACAATGGTTCATCACACTGATAACAGTCGGTCCCGGCTCACCGCTTACGACTTCGTCCATTTCATTCCACTAGATTTAAGATCTCTCGATTGTTCACGTATGACAGCTTGTTTCCTAGATGATAAAGGATTCAGTTAACTGCATCACCAGATTGCATGATTTTGAAACATCTGCTACACAAGTGCCATCGGATAATTTTTCAGATACTACCAAATAAAGAACTTGAGTTACTGGATGTCTACCTCACTGGGGTGCTCTTCAGAATGCACATATTTCCTCACACGTCAAATCATACGAGATACGTGCCTGTTATCCAGGCATCACGCTACTAAAATTATGCTGAGGATGTGGGTTTAACATTCGACACTGGTAGGTATTCTGATCATTCATTATAGAGTAAACCACTTGGCATAATGCATACTTTCTGTTCAGTATAACGGATTATCCTGGTGGTTTGGTTTTTAAAAAACAATCCTCGCAGCAATGATCCCCTCACCAAGGGTCGGCCTCATCTTTTTCATTGGGTCTAACAGAGGAGTAAATCGAACAGCCTTACAAGTGCCAGTTGGGAAAATATTTGGGTTTCATCATTTCATGTTCTAAAACAAAAACCACTTTCAGCCTTGTCTACAGTTGCAGAAAACGTAGTATTCTGTACAATAGCTCGAATCCACCGGTCGTCTAGGCTGTATTTCAATGCTTGCCGGTTCCAAATCTATGCCGATCAGCACAACAGCATTATGCCAGCCGCCAACCAGATGCAAGCATTACGTGTGCTCAAGTAATCTCGTAGTTCTACTTGACCAAACCGATGACTACTAATCGGAAGGAAAAGCAAACATGAATACTTTGGTTCGGCATTTATTTGCGTAACTCAAGAAAGGCCACAAAACACATGAGTATTAGGTATAGGTTATGTGCTTGTTGCAGGACAGCTTTGCATACGTCTAGGAAGCAATTTACGAAGTACCACTGTTTTTGGCAAACTTCAGCATACAATCAGGCTGAATCGGGTTCATTTCATTTAACAGGCTCCTTGCATTTCGGACAAATGAAGAAAATAATCACGGCTCGCAACAGCACCCAATCGGTATGGTTTGTTCAGAAGGACTGTAATCAGTACGAACGTCATATGTTAAATATACTGTTGTACAATACACCAACATTATCAGCGTGGTCACGGATTGTGGAGCGATCATATTATACTACTCACCTCACTGCTATTCAACAGTAGGGTCAAGGCATAGATTTTGACATTGAAGTAGCCGCAGGAAAAATACAAGAAGAAACATCGAAGTTCAGCATCGCATGAAACGGTTCTTGGTAAATGTAGGAAGATAAAGAAATTGAGCGTTGACGTCTGTGACGTCTGTGACGTTCTGAGCTCAGTAACGTACGCAGATGAGTGTTTTTGTTTGTTGTCATGCTTAAACACACAATCCTTGCACCATCCGCGTTCTGGACTTACAGCAATAGAATAGGTAACTTCTTCTCGACTAAAGATTTATATATAAGTGTAAATGAATGCGTGTAACTTCAGCTTCAGTAAGTCACAAATTGTTTCCTTGTCTAGACATATCTAATGAAAGAGAAGATACCATCAGTTACTGCTGTTTTGTGAATATAATCCTTTGCATTGCCTAGTGTTGGGACATGTACTTATCTCAAGAATGATAATCCATTCTATGCACTTTCCGGTAAATATGATATAACGACTGATAGGATGATATGAAAACATCAAATATATTATGATCGCATATAAACCTTTTTTTATCATAACGAATATGATATGTCATACCGTACAACAGTTGGCAGAAATTTTGTTTACTGTTGATGAAATCGCCAAATGAGTAGGCGCGCTGTGTAACGACACGCGTTATTCCTCAGCCATGTTGTCAAGAGAGCAAACCAGTCTTTATTGATTTGCTGAAAAAGCGGGCCTCCACATTGCCCCATTAGAAAAGATCTGGTTCACTGTCAGTTGTAATACGAGGATAATATGGAACTTAAGATGATGGGATCTATATTGGACGGTTGTTGGGGCTCAATATTAGTTTGAAAGTTGAAGAGTCTCCGATTGGATCTGCGTTACCTTTGTTCAGTACACGTTAGTAGTGAGCACAGTAACGTAAATGCTTGGCATATATAAAAAAACGTCACGTTACACCTCCACCTCTTAGATACCAATGTGACTGCTGCTGGTTGTTCACTCATTGAACTAGCACCCGATTATCCATCCAGGAGAAAGCCACCGGTCACAGTGGTTGTTTGATCATGGACAGCTTTGCGATTAACACACTTGAATTCGACAGATTTTAACAATATGGTTTTTCGGAAGTGCCTAACCAGTCGTAGAAGGTAAACTTCTGTATGTTGCATCACATGCATTTAAAGCAACCATTGAAGGTACGTTAAATTTCCTACAGTATTTATGTACACACTTTCCAGAGGTATGCTCCTCGTCCGACTGAATTTCACAGTAAACTCATGCGCTGGTAAAAATATCAAACCGAGACGATTTGACTCGTGCACTGAGATTAGGGGGATAACAATTCGCTTGCTTGTGTGCGTCTAGATTAACTTCTGGCGTGAATTTTCAAGGAAATTGTGACATCCAAGACTGGATTTCTCAAGCATACAAACTAATGGTTCTGTACGAGGATGAGTGGTATGGCTTGTTCGGTGAGATGCACGACTATGTCACATTAATTACTAATATGCGACACTATTATGTGTTTCGTAATAGCGCCATCCAATACGGATGTTCCTTGTCAAAGGTGCATTCACAGCTTTTCAATCTGTCATTAATTATCTCATAATAATGCGTTCAGGTATGTGAATGTATAAGTACGTGTCAACAAGATTCATTGCACTGCGGCTTCATTTATTCTCATTATACAAATGTATCCAAAACTATATCCTAGTCACACAAATCATTGACTAAAATCGCCATCCGAAATAGTAGTGTGTTGCAGTCAATAGCGTACTCACATCGTTCCAAATTCTAGCCTTCCCACTTAGGCTACTTTTCCTACTTTTAAACCTGTAATAACGCTTTCTTCTTCTTGCAAACTCCTTGTCTCTACTGAGGTGGACATCGGATCGAGCCATAGTAAATTCTGATGATAATGATGATGACAAAGTTGCTTTTGTCTGCACACAAGTATGATATTTCCATTCGTTTCTACCTTGCATGATTTTTGATTGGTTCCGATCGTGTCACATAAGCAATGGTGAAAAATCAAGGCCTCGTTTAGATTCGAACCACTGACAGAAACATTATGTCCAGATGCAACAGACAGTAGGGCGCTTGCTGCGCTTTTGCTTATTGCTTTTGTTGCTGAAATGACTCTACCCAAAGCCGTGATGTTTTATAATTTCGTCTCTTCTAACACATTTTCTTCTGTATGGTAAGTACATGAATGGGTAACTACAGAATATATATTTATATATATCTACTTCCTGTTATCAACAATTATATCTATTATCTGATTGAGGTAATTCTTCTCAGCTAATATCGTTATTGATGAAAATCAATAATCCGCAATATTTTTGGACTGTTTAAATTTTTGCAAAACACGAAGTGAGCAGAGCGTTGCTTACGTAGGTCGTCCTTGTATATGATTGCAGTGTGCTGTGAAACGTTCACAGGATTTCGTCATATATAGTGTCTTAATAGCCTACTTGTGCAGAGAGATCCAGGTTCAGTGTTACTGCCGAAATTTGACTGAAGTTTAAAATAGTACTGTTGAGGAGGATTCTGTAACTTTTGTTCTAACAATGCTGGACGGTGAGATCACATTTAGTCAGTGTAAGATTAGTCCGGTTTTACCACTTCAATAAAGTGGTTCAAACTACGGAGCATCACAAAGAATACAAGTAATCTTGCGACCTATCGATAATGAAACAATATCTGTATCGAATTTCTAGTTTCGTCCAGCCGTATGAATTTCAAGTGTTTGCTGACAAGCCAAACTGAGACGTCTGAAATTCATATGGTTTGTGTGTGTTGTGGCCACATATTCTGCAACCACATTCGCACTCGAACACTCAACACACCTTCATAAATCCATGGTTCCAACTCACGATTTACTGAACATTATGACCTGCAAGATCACCTGTAACATTTTTCTAAAACCGCTGTATGTAAATCTAGCCCCATTTTCATTGGATCATATACATCCTACTCAGATAGACTTTCTGTTCAGTTAAGCCGTTATCCGTTACTCACGTCACTCAGCAGGTAGGTTGATTTTTACTTTCAACTGGACTAAAATTTCATGCTGATCGGTTCAAGGTAGCAGATCAATCGCTGTGTCTCCCCTGTAGATGATCGGGCAACGTCAGTGTTATTCGACAGCGAACATGGCTGTGTTCGTGTGTACTGATTACATCATGCTTATTGCCATGTATGCGACTGGACTGGTTCAAGAACACGTGAACCGTAGTCGAAAGCCAGATGGTGAACACGCTATTCAGTATTGATGAACACTAACCGAGAACAAAATTCTAGTCTAGGGCTTCTTCTCGAACGGGTCCGGCAGGATCGCCTGTCTGAATTCAAACGTGCCATCGGCTGCGAGTTATTTTCAACCAATATCAACCACTCTCTCTCTCTCGTCAATCGGTTGTGAAACTGCTATATTTGACGGGACGAAAGCAAAAATTAGCAACGTACGTAAGATGGAAGTATACATTTATTCCACGGGTTAGAGACTGTATGTTGTATTTTTCGGACTGTTCATGTTTCACATGAATCGTTAGCAATGAAGCCCAAAGTAACTTGTGGTATTAGTTTTCATCAGCAGAGACGGGGTTCTGTCTAGGGTAACTTGGCAAGTGATCCAAAATAACGAACAGCCTTTACAGTTTCGATTCGACTCGTATGAGTACTGTGAATTTTTGTCCCCTGGGCGGAACATATTAACTTTCAACAAGGCTACATAAAGAAACTACACATGCTGTCAGCAGACAGTAGGATTCCATTACTGAGAATTGTAATCTTAATCCAAACTTTGTGATTTGACCTGTGGCATCCATATTAGTGTTAGTCGAAGTGAAAGAATCATCTGGCTATTCAAGAGTAACTCACGATATTTGTCTCTAGTCAGCATCTCGGGATGTTTTTGTGAACGTTATTAGGCGTCCACTGTTTGGACTAGTATCCAATTATTTGTCCGCATAAATGTCCCTCACTACCGTGATTGTTTGATTATAGAGTGCTTTGCGATGAACACACTCAGACTCAACACCTATCGGAACGACTATCTGAATACAAAGAATGTAATCAGGTCAGAGTTATGTTCAACTTTTACCAGCAGTACTCTTTATCAACAATCAGTTGGAGTACTTCGATATAAAACAGAATAAGGGCAGAAATTAGGAGCATATATATAACAGAAAGTTATACATTTGCATCAGGTGTTATACATTGGCCGAACTGTTTTGTTTGTTTTAGTTAATTTTAACCGAAATGCCTCAGGTAACCTGTCGCGTTTGTGTTAGAAAAGAGAGGGAAATTCTACGATGGACAGCTCTTCAATCACCATCAAAAGCACCAAAAACAGTGCCTAGTTTTTCTGACAATTACTGAAAACGATTATAAAAACAATATCAAGCATCTGGATGAATGACGTAGTTATTCAGCAAAACAACACATGTTGATGTGATTTGAGGATTGTGTAATTCCATGGTAGATTATTATAGTTTACTTGTGAATGTTAGGCGATTATGGTTATAAAATTTTTACATCACCCACAAGCTGATTGTGGCTGACGCACCCCCACAGACTGTCCAATCAATCCTTTCAAAAAGAAGCCCGATGTTCGAGTTTCGCCGTTTTTATGGCTCGTCAGTAGCGCATTTTCTCGCTATGGCCGGCACCAGAACTTTCACCACGCTTTCAAAAGGGTCTGACTGGAAAGTCGTTGGGAATGCGACAGCTACTAACAGTTGTGAGCGATGTTCAATTTATGTCATATTTTAACTGCATGCTTTCATCAGTTTATCTATAACGGTTCTTATGACCTAGGTGGAGGACGGCAGTTCACTAGCCAGTAAATCCAACTCATCATAGTTGTTCTCGGGCAAGCACATACGTACACTACCTGCGTTACTCTTGGCCTAGAGCCGGGGCTCATATTCATCGCCATGTTCTTTCTCACGTGGGCATCAGGCATGTACGATTGACCGCGCATGCACGAATGCATAAAAAAGCGACTCGCCTTATGTAATGGATGCATCGCAATATGGCCAACCGACCAGCAATGACACTGCGAGACACACACCAGCCCGCCATCCGTACGCAGTTTCGCTCAGGAAGTTGTCCCTATTGCGTATATTTCCAAACTATTTTGAACTATCATGTTCAGTCGCACCAATGTACGATCGTTCATAGAATATCTGTTTTCAGTTAGACACAACAGTCCTGGGATCTCGTCATTTCTTGGCACAACAATGCATTAAGTACCATTGATCTAACAATCAACTTGAGCAAATAAATATATCCAAAGGTTCTCGTGCAATCCACTGGTTAGAAATGCTCAACAAAACAAACTCGAACAAATTGTGCGCCCTAACTATGTAACTAAAAGTTCGAATTGTTGCTATCTTCAGTTAAATGAAAACCAATTTGAAAAAGGTAGATATCGGTTGGACTCGAACCAGTGACCAGATGCACACATCAGTTGTGCTGGAGTTGCGAGCGTCGCGCTTAGAATCCTCGCACTTGAACTTGGTTATCTTCTCCAGCAACGAAGTTGTGTCTCCATCACACTCTTTCGAAAAGTCGATAGCATTCAATTTTTGCAACATACAATCAACTAATATTGAATCACAAGCAGCTGATTGCAACTTTAAAAATTCCTTCGGAGAAAACGAAAATGCACTGAACGATGGAAAGCAGTCATGACAGCCATGCAGCGCAACCATGCGTGTCGTAATTCTGCAAAAAATTATTACAACGCGATTTGGTCATTCTGTTTCAAAATTTAGATGATTTAGATGAGTGTAGTTGTTGTCTAACCTTTAGTCCGCTGGAACCCATGCTAATGCACGCCTACATCAAACAAACCGCCAGTTCCGTCATCAAGCAGTGTACATGAGAACCTCTCAAAACTTGGCGAGCTAATGAATCCCACAGTTTTTGTGAGACTGAGGTGAGAACCATAGTTCAACCAGTTCAAAATGTTATTTACTCAAATACGCAACAATTTTCACGCGATATCTGATTTACTGAATGGGTATTGTCTGATCAAAAAGAATATTCACCCACTCAGTTGAAGATAATCCAGGGAGAAGATATGTCGCGACACTTGGTAACTCTGGCCACCGTCGTCGTAATTGTCACTTAGCAAAGTCAAGTAAACTACCGTAAAATGTGAGGTTACATGCATGGAAATATTGAACGTCCTCCACGGAAGCACACTTCACTTTTCAGATGATCATGCAGGTGGTAACTCCACGCATCAGGCCAGGAAAAAGTGGTTTCGGCTCATCGATACGACAAACAGAATGAGAAGCCGAAGTGAGAGTTGGCCCACAGAAATGTGGTCAAATATGCTGGTGATACAGTGAAATGGTTTTATCCATTTTCTTTCATGTTAGTCATACAGATAGCGTTGTGTTCAGTGTGAAGCTCATGATGACCCTGATTTGGAGTTGCCAAGAGCGCTGTGATGAAACTCTGCACTCGATACACGACTATTTTTCCTGGACACTAGTCACAGTTTCCAAAACGATTGGTATTTTGCTTATTGACAATTTAATGCCTGTTGTTTTGTTTGATCTTCAATTCAGGTGACTACATCTGATTGGCCGATCATTTGAAATAAGCCCAGGGTTGCTTAGAACCTATGAATACAGTGCCTGTGAACTTATAGTTCCTGGTTGGCCTGTGCACAAAACAGTAATAGATCCAAGGTTGTCCTTCTTATCAACCCCTGTAGATCAAAGCTGTAATGATTGTGTCTCATCTGTTGCATACTTGGTTTCTTCACGTATTTCTGTAACGTATGTTTCTATAGTTAATGATATACGCTCATTCTATGTGTACCATAATGGCTTTTTACTCGTGGATGTCCTGGCGATTTTGCTGCATGTCCTTTTTTGAAAAACATCTGACCGATCTTCTTGCTTTATTGTCCTAATAGATTGTGTGCAGGTGTACACATGGATTCCGGAATCTTATCTTTATATCACTTTAGTCCGGCTGCATCTTTTGGTGCGCTGAAGCTTTCTGTTGTTCCAAATTAGCTTGTACACTGTCTCTTGAAATAATGTGGTCTGAAATAAATTGACACGAGATGGCAATTACGTGAGGTTTGTTACATACTAATCCATTTACCCACCGATCGTTTGAAAAATGGTCTGGTAGCTACAGTATTATATACTCGACGGCATCTATATTCATTTCATAACGGCCCTGACATCGGCGTGATCATAAGACGTTATGTTAACGTGTCATTCTAAAATCATCCGAACAAAGACACGTGGTCCTGCTATAGTATCGTAGTCAATTAGCACAATCAGATGCATTTCAATCAATAATTTATACAGTGCTTGCAAAATAACTTGCTGATTTACTGAAAAACATATGTTGTCTGGTCGACCCCAAGAGTGATATTTCCAACTTGTGGATATAGTAGTATAAGTTGGCACTGGGAGATCAATAGCGTTTCCTGAAACGTTTGTTATCTATTTTTCCCTAGGTCTACATATAGTAGTTTCTGTGGTCACGTGTACGCAATTTGGGCACGCTCAAGTTTGAAAACTACATTTTTACATATAAGAAATTCAGACTCAGGAACTAAGGAACTTAGCAATTCTTATATCAGATAACAAGTAATTTCGAATTGCGTTTGTGAACTGCAGGTTCGAATGATGTTTTTCTATCTCAGGAACTAAAGTCTGTCCTGGTTGCTAAGTTCACACATCGGCAACGCTTGGCAACAAAAATGGAACTATGTTGCTAAGTGAGTTTTGGGTACTGGTTGCTAAAATATACTAATCAAGTTGTCAATGTCTACACACCATTGTTGGAAAGAATCCTAGCCATAGATCGCAAATTTTGCATTTTTTATGGACATATTCTACTCTGCTTCCTTGATACCTGGTGTAAAAATTGAAATCGCCAAAATATGTTATTGACAGATATCTGTTTGTTTCAGTTGATCGACAATTAAAAAGGACTTAAACGTATATTGTTTATGGAATTTTGTTATGATTGCTGTTGTTTTAATCGTTTATGTGTGACAATGGTTTCGTGTTAATATGGATGCAGAAATAATGTATACAGATACGATACTGCAGAAATTATTTATAATATCAGTAACTCGTGGTATTGATTTATTTTTAGGAGATGGACTACATAGCAGTTTTCAAGGCGATTTTTGAGAATCGTGAATTTCACATTTTCTTACAGTTCTAGGATTATATGCGGAAGTACATGTAGGATGTCGATGTTAGTGACGTTTGTGGGACTATCCGTAAGTCAGAAACAGTTTTGGAGTACGACAAGGTAAGCTAGAATGATTCTCTGAGAATCGTTTTTACGAAGTACAAAAGGCTGCTGTCTGCACTCCTCTAGTGAATTTGATAAAGAAGTCTTGCACAGCACCCATCATGGATGTCGACTGAGACCAATCTGTGGAGAATGTGTTCTTTACACACAAGCCCAAGAAAGCGCGACTCAACATAACTTGGGGCGATACGGCTTTTGATATAATTGAACAAAGCGAGTTCCTTCACAGATGTACATATAATTGTCGCGCAGATATCGGATTTGATTAACGAGATAATAAATAATTTATTTGATGAACGACGTCAATCATCTGACAGGACGCCGGAAACTCATGCGAACCAACGACTATATTCTGCGCTGTAGAGAGCCAGAGGTAGTATATACTCCTCTACCTACAGGTTCCAAATAGATAATTCCTATCAAATTTTGTACGTGTTCGTTCTCAGTGATTTCGTTTGTGAAGTAATATGTATAATCACAGAGTACTCTTTGGCTGCACTCGTGAGGTAGGACAAATGGATTGTGCTTAAGCAGGAATTCCTCTTTGACTTCATTCATTTAGCATGTCATTTTGCAGGAATTCAAGCGTATCCCAGGTAGAAAAATGGTGCGGGTCTCGCGATGGGCTCAGTGGGCGATGGAAAAATTTCCGAGTGAAGCTTTTTCAGTCTTTCTAACATCGGCGATTTTATTTGCAACAATTTCCGCATTAATTTCCAACGCTTTCAAAGCTTCACATTCCCCCTTGATTGATTTTCAAAAGAAGTCGGCGGAAGAAATAAAAATTATTGTGTCTTTTTACAACATTTTAGATTTGGTTCGTTGAAATATTCCGGAAACATATCTGTATACCAGAACAGTTACATTCCGTTCAAAAACAACCCGATCTATCCCATAGCATCCACGGAAAATCAAGTGCAAGATAAAGTTGCAAGAATGAGGTGGAAATAGCATATCTCCGTAAATAATTGAGATAGAGCAAAAATGAATCACAACAATCTTACAGTATTCTTCCTAGGCGTTCTAATAATACTACAGACATTTGCCAGTTCATATCGAGTAACCCGAATTTGAAATCCTGAACTTGTGCAGTTAAGTTGAGCGATCGTAACATACTACTCATACCACTACTATTCAGTAGTAGGACCAGAGCATATATTTTGACATCGTACAAGCCGCAGGAAAAATGCAGGAAGGAAAATCAGAGTGCAGCATCGCCCATAATGGTCCCTGCTACTTAATGGAACCGAGCATTGACGTCTGCGACAGCCGAGACGGCGTGGGTCCAAATACCACGTACAAATGAGTGGTTATGTTTCAGGTTTTGTTAAAATGCTTAACCTATGTGTTGGTTTGTCGAATATACAACCCTTGTGCCATCCGCGTTCTTGGATCGTAACACTTGTAAAAAGTTCTCACATGAGCCGTATTAATACAAGTTTTATGGGTTTGTTTGAAACTACGTATCTCCGTAAATACTTCGGGTACAGTAGGAGTAAAATAACAATTTGAAGCTACTCTTCCGGGATGTACTAAACAAGTTAGTCTCATCTATACTGTGAAGTAATTACAGCCAACATCGTTGTTGGGTTATGAGGACTATTGTTCTTATAAAGTTGCAAACGTAAAATACTTAGTAACTACTTCCCTGATCTACGGATGCCAGGTTTGTTACTACCAAGTTCACCCACGGAAGCAGCATTTCATGCCAGATTGTATCTCAGTATTACTCGTATTTTCCCCGATCACTTCAACACCCAAATATGTGTCTACCTGACTACTCAGTTGTAGTACGAGTAGTGTGATGTGATCGTTCATTCTCTCTTCACCAGTGCTGCTACGACCGCAATAGACGCTTGACCAAGGAAATTGTTCATTGCACGAAATCCCTTACAACTGGTGTAAAAACATAGAACAACGTGCGCGTATACTGACTTGCATGACTGACGTATGTCCGCACACACAGGTCACCAGTGTTCCGTTTATCGCCTTGAGGATGTGTCCAACATAATGCACACACACGGTCCCAACAGCCGCTTCTGGTCTTTCGTCTTCGTGTTATTGAGACCTACTCTCTATTACCAAAAGTGTGCACTATACTTCTCATAATCGAAGGTGCCTGCTATACAGCTTTTATCTTACTTCTGAAGTTCCATACATCCTTTGCACCCGCCGGTGAATTCTTTCCTCCCGAAGCAATGTCGTCTCCTGATTTATTAATCTTCTTCTGGTTCGCTATGCCGGCATATCCTTCCAATTTATTAACTAACTGCCACACACTCATTTTGTAACACCGTCCTCCTTGATCGAGAGTACAGGACCTTATTTGGAAATCACTGAATACAGAACTTCCCATTTGAGCAGATGTTTTCTAGAACCCTGTCAGCCGGCGCCTTTGTTCATCAGTAGTAATGCCGACTCTCAGTTGCTTCTTTCGCTGAGAACCATTCCTTGATTGTTCAGTTGTTACGTTGAATTAATTCTCTCCTCTACTGGGGATATTTTGTCGTTCATATGCGGCTGATTCCATGTTGCTGCATATTGTTGAATCCAGAAATTCGTCGACTACCTGCGGTCGAGAAAAACAATCAGTGACGCAACTGCTGGAACTCGGCACCTGATTGATCAGCACTGAGTAATTGAGGGATCAGTTTACTACACGTTGAATCTAATTTACAACTTTTCACAGACCTCGTGTTCAGGTAGAAATTTCAACTAGCCCCATTTCGAAAGTAACACTGGAATCGTATATAGCTTTTGTTGGAACTCTTCAATGATGCATATCCCTGCCACTGACGGGATTAAAACTCCAAGCATGTTTTTCTGAGGCAACCGTGTTGACAACTGCGTAGTTCATCTCAAGAGTGGTTGAGAGGTCATACATGATAATCCGGTCGTACAGAAAGTGATGTTAAATACGCAGTGGCTACCTTATAAAAACATAGACGGAGTTCTAATCTCGAAAGCGGCAAGGTAATATACTATTAACGAGCTCCAGTAGGCGCAACATTCGATACTAGCGTTTCTTTCTGTTATGGAGCCAAAAAATCTACCTGAATGCGACGAACGCGATCAAATGTGAGTGATGTTCAACATGGTTGGGCGCGAACTACTACTGCTTTAAACGCAATTCCCATCCGCATAATTTGCCTTGCATGTCTGTCATATTCCGGATCCATTTCAAAGGGCCGTGGTCGATTTCCACGTGAAACTTTTGACCCAAATATACGCTTTCCACTTGTCCAGCGACCAGACGATTGCCAAACATTCTCTCCCGAAGGCTGAATATTATGACTTTGTTAGGGTCAGGACTTTGCTGGTATATTCGATTCCTTTTCCCTTCAGGATTTTAAGTGCCAGCTTTTGCTCTTTCATTCCTTATTGCACTCGCGTGAACGCTCCTTGAAACTTGTGTTTTTGGAAGAGTTCATACAGTGGTTACGTAATGGAATGAAATATTTTAGGAACCGACTGTAGTGCCTTGCTCTATCCAGATATTGTCTCAGCGTACGCTTAGGATTTGTAACCGCGATATCTCTAGTTTTTATTATTTTTTTCTCCTTCACCTTGACACACGTTATGTATATCCCAATATCATCTCCATATACCGTCAAATTTTCCTGTCGTTTTATGAATTGAAGCATCAAGCGTTGAGATATGAGCAGCACCACGGTTGAGGTGCACGGCATGCGTTTGATTTGGCGCTGTTTCTGACCGACTGTGAATCCGGTTTCTTTACGACCTACAGATTTGATTGAAACTTGTCAGTATCCGAAGGGTAAGTGCAACACTGTGAACAACTTCTTCTGGTGCAACTCATCAAAAATATCGCCACTGAACGGTTGTGGCACAAATGTGTTCTGTGTTATCTTATTCAACTGCCTAAAATGTTCACAAAAGGCGATATTTCCTGGTTGGTGATCATCACCAGGAGAACAGGCGAGTTGCAGGGATTGTTGACCTCTTCGATGACGCTCCCATCCAATATGTTCTGTATCTGTCCTTTCACTTTCTCTTCAAGTTGAGACGTTATTCTACCTGGTCCATGATGTCGGAATGTTCTAGTTGTTGATATTTAATGGACAGTTTAGTTGCAGAAGCCGTACGAATCTTCTTCATGTGCACGCAGTTCAGCATATTTCTCCACTACAAACTGGAGCAAGAGGTTATGCAAATAGGGTTTTTATTCTGCGTACTTGGTTGACATCATTCTGTTGTTGTAGTACAGGGAATGTCAGGAAGGCCTGCCTGGTTTATAGCCGCTTAAGCTTCAAGTCAGTCAGGACATCTGCATGAGCGTAGCGTTTGGCTTCAAGAGACGTTTGCCTAGTTTCTGTGGACACGATGAAAGGGTACTTCATGATGTGATTGCCAATACGCATTCAGCATCCTTCCAGGCCAGAAACTAGCAGGTTAGTAAGCTCAACTGTCATGATAATCATATATATTGGTTCTACTTTATTGCTGACTTCCACGAGCAATCAACGAGATAACCGCCCCTGGATTTGTCAACAACTGTTTTATCTTCCTGTCAATATCAACGCTTATATGTGTGGCTTCCTCTCAATCGATTCCATTACTAGTCAATCCACTCAATAAAAGGAAAAATCATGGAATGCTTTCATTTTAGACCTCCTAAACCGCCAGTGTTCATTTTACAAAAGTTGAAGCACTATCCCTCTGCATTATAATGATTTATTCTTGTTCTCATGTACATATCAATACCAAACCAGTCGCATCAACTCTCGGCGATTGTTCTGGTAAGTCTTATCAAATTACCTTCCAATCTGCGTTTCTATTGGCCGATGCAAACGTGATCGTGCAGTTCAGCAACTTTTTATAGCTGTTTTTCTAGGCCATAACAAGCTAGTTGTTGTGCATGGGTGTGAATGCAAATGCACACATCCATTAACAGATTCAACTTCACCACTCGAGGTGCGTACAACATGTTGTCGAACTGCCTCGATACTTTCATTATGACCAGGTCGCATGGGATAGCTCAGACAAAACACAGCGACCGAAAGTGTCCTGAAAACTATCAGGTACCTATTGCCTAACCTTAATCCAGATTAATTCAAACAGGTAAAGATGATCCACACAGTAAGATTGCTCACTGTGATATTAAAAGCGAGTATCTGGGTACCATTTTGATCTCACTATTAATATAAGTTTCATTTTAATACGTCCCTTGGTTACACGGTTTCACTCATATTGCGTCGGCTTTTCCCGTGTCTAATAAATACGTCTGGGGATATATGATTTGTATACCCCTCAAACTGTAGTACGGAACGAAAGTTTTACTGCACCACTTTAACATGACATTTAACATATAAGATGCAAATTGATTTTTCGCCTGTAATTTAAAATGTGGTGTGTTGAATGTTTTACTGAACAACTGTGCTGTGCATGTGATTGCTGAAGTCCATAGTTATTCAGCGAAGTGTTTCTGTAATACAGGAATCAAGTGTTTTCCATCTTGTATGAACTATTGGTCATATACAGTTTGAACTCTTGACTGACGAATATGAACCGGTGAAACTATAACCCCTTGGAATGAAAGGATATAATGAGCAGTTACGCAGCCTATCAACCAACCCCCTTGAATCAAATAATGGGAGTCGTTCACATGTGTGGCAAGAGAGCAATTTTTTGAACTGATACATTAAGCAACCTACTTGTACTCTGTGTACCCTGGGATTTCAAAACCAAAATGAAGAATGCTCAATAGCACTAGGATTACTAGTGAATGATCGATGTGCGTCAACTCACAATAGTTTGGGGCGCATACCATTTACCACTGACCGGCGAACCTAAGCCGTATCATCGGAGAGCGGCTGTTTTGTTACATGTACCTAAATATGAGTGATCCAGCTACACACTGCGTACAGTAGATTATTTTTCTTCTTACCAGAACTGTATGTGATGGATGAATGTTTTGAAGACTGGTTCGCACAAAGCAATCGACCGAATCGAGAACGATCAAAGGAGCACGTTTTTCGCTACGTTCGTAACTGGTAACCAATCTGAGGAAAAAAGATGAAGCCTCCAAACAACGTCAATTACTTAGTTCACATGTTCCAGCATTAAAAACCGTAGCCAGTTAAAATATAACACGAGCAAAAACAGGCTAGACGCATTTATCCGAATGTTATATTTGTAAAATTAACGAGATGAGTAAACGGGCGTTTCATTTCAGACTAACGATCATCGCAATCTGTCGATCACCACTGAAATGTAAAGGAAAAAACAAATCGAATCGTTGAATGGATGTTTAGATTGGTGATTGCATCTTGTGTATCCGTACTGGCTATTACAAACATTACATAGTAATGATTTCAGAATGATTTTACCAGTTGCATGATATTGTATTGTTGTTGTACATTTGTAAGTGCAATGCAATGGCACAGTGGCCAGCACTGCTGTTACACGAAAACTTTGACTGGAGTTGAAATCCGGATCGCGGAAAGTACATTCATCACTTATATGCTGAGTTACGTGGGAGGCAATTCTGTGTGTGTTTCTGTTCAGAATGACTGACAGAATTGTCTATCTGGATGATGTCCTTTTGTGATTCATCTGGAAGCGCAATTATGATTCGTTGCATCAAGTCATTAATGTTAGTGATCACTAATCCTTCTTTTACGGCGACAGTGAAGCTGTAGAACTGTGGAAACATAATCAGCCATGTCTGGGCTCTATTTTGTGGATTCGGTGAGCTCATTAAAACAACTGACTTACATTCCTCACAGCTATCTAATGAATAGGCTGGGTATAATTTCCACAACCACTGTTGAGGTGTTTTCGTGCAGTGCCATAAATATTGAAATTTTTGTTAACATTTTTGTTGCACTAAATCTGCGTCTCTGCGAGGCCAAAAAGTAAGAATGGAAGTAACTGAATCGTTGACGGTCCGTCCACTGGTAATTTACCACAACTTTCTTTTATTAATGCTGTGATTTCTCTAGTAATCTGTATGTGCTATCTACTGGTGACTATCATCCAAGTCTCTACCATCTACGAGGATCCATCGTCAATCAGAAAGTATAATATCTTCTGTGATTTCCTCTTGACGGATAACTTCCAATCATGCTGTTAATGTCTAGATTTTACAATACATTCACTGCATCTCCTCAGTGGGAGATAGGAAAATCTGTTCAGTATTCAAGAGCGAATGTGGTTAAGCGTTTGCATATGATCACTCATTCATGGTCCATATGAAGTCATCAGTGCATTACTTCTGTCTCAAGAGAACTTGGACTGGAGTTCAAATCCCTCCAGTGTAAAGGACATAAAATACTAGCGGGCCCTAACGGGAGTGAAATGCGAGTCTAGTTATTCGTTTATAGATGGATAGAATGAAATTTGTTTATGAATGCCAATGTTGCGTACTGTGGTGAGTCGGTCAATTTGTATGTAATAATTATTCGCTAAAATGCATTGGATGGACCGTGTTCCAATATTCATGTATGGATTATTAATAATTTTTCACATCAAGTCTACTCCATCACTTCACATTCAGAAGACCGATGGTATTAATGTTTATGCGATGTTCAAATATTTGGTTAACATCCAATTGTGTTTCTGATCATAAGAACATTTAATAATTGTTTCCATTTACTGTTTCTTCTGAAGATAGCAAATTTAGGAATTGCCTTCATAACCACAGAGGAGTTGGAGTAAACCCTTGATGACTCACGTTTTCCGTTTTCGAAGTTGACTGTGAAGATATGAGAATTAATTGGGAAGTCCCCAATCAACCATGAAGGTGTGATTATGTTTAGGCAGCTAATACTAGACAGAAGGTTGCTATTTATATTAACGAAAATGAACAAGGTGCTTCATTGTCTGTGATAGATTCGTGATTTTGTCTAAAGTTGATGTTCCACTTAACAACATTAGGACGAATAGTTAACTGAAAATTATCGGAAACCACCGAAATGTGTTAAAAGTTTAGTGTATTGGTGCTGGACTTGAGAAGCTGGAACGTTTGACGAAACAGCGGTTCCAACCGGTCATGCCACTCATGACTATGAAACGGTATGCTAATTTCGGATAAAATTGACGGAAAGCTGATATCGCATGCTGTTTAGAAGGATACGCTTCGGTACATCCTTATATACGCACACGACTGTTTTTTTATATATCAAGCACTTATACAACCCTTGCAAACCAAAATGTCACCGTTCACAGTCCTTACCGCTGCCGTTGCTGTAATTTTATATTCAACTGTTACAGATCACGTAATATAAGGGGCAACCTTCGGACACCAGCAAAAATCTTAGCTAAACGTGATGTTCAGTCAAGTCTTATTTAGCCATTTGGAAGAGACTCCGTTTATTCATTTCAGTATCAAACATGAGGCAAACATTATCTAGATTAGGTACTCAAGGTCAGACAGAGACCACACACATTGACCATCATACCAACCACTGTATAACGAGGCCCACGGCAAATTCTAAAATTTGTCACAGCTACCATGTATCCACACTGTTTAACTCTAGTTGTCAGATGTATATAACTTGCAAGTTTTGTGTTTACGACTGGTAAATGTAAGCAACCATTACCACATCTTAATTTTCGTCTATTTTCCGTTCTGATGGGACACTGTATTGGGCCAATTCGAATACAAGACGTTAGCATCGGGAATTGTTTGAATGTGACTATTGGATAAACCTAACCGTATATTCGCTCAGTGGGAGTAACCAGATGACGCTGAAGTGGCTCGCATACATAGTCACCTTCATAAATGAAATGGAGGAGCACCGATTATTTGGCACTGTATCAAGTCAAATTCCCATATCACGAGGCTCTTTGAACTGTGGAACAAACTGCTTAAGGTTACCAACCAGGTATGGATTGAGCCCCAGAAAGTTCGTTTTTTCTTGAGTTCTATCATTAAGGGGAATACAGTTGGTTTGAGGAGGCAATGTAAAAATTGAAGTTTGTCTATTAGAATGTCACCGGGATTGAACCGAATGGGATATTCACGGTTATCACATCTATTTGTCAGTAAGGTAAGTCTTCATGAAAATGTTACTTGTGATGCAGAGTATCTGCGATTGTTTGTGTTTTTTCAGCCATCCCAAATTCCGGTCGGTGTTACAACATGGAATGATGAATCCGTCCAGAGAGCAGAACTTAAAATTTGTTATAGAGATGTTTATCAACAAGAATGCCTACAACGATACTAACAGTTTCGTTGTTTCATTGGGTAGTTGACTAACCAACCAAATATGTCGGTCGTCTAATCCGTCTGATACGTAAACGTATCAAATGATCTATCGAGATTACCAACAAGGCAATTCAACGCGGGATTTCTCGTAGGTTTTATACATTCAAGACAAACTACTATGGTATACAGAAGTTAATATGCTTACTTCAATATTGTCTATTGTTGTAATGCTTACCAATGTAAGAAACGCCTTCCAACTTGACTGTTCATTGGTAAAGACATTTGAGAAAAACAAATTAGATATATGTAAAAAATTTCTCTTCGGGAATCAAAGAGAACAATTGGCAACTATCCGTTTATTTTGATCAGTTTATAAATTGTTCAACACAATTTTTCTGGGTTCCAGCTGTGCTGTCATTGGGTTGGTATCAAACACTTGATATACTCAGTTTTTGTTGGTTCGAACAACATGAATCTAATTGTTGTAAATAGCTGCCATCATTTCGATCCTGCACTTTTCAGTATGTATTGTAAATGGTGTCCGCGTGGCATCTTATAACAAACGTGACGAAACTGATTTTGTTTTCTTGAAAAAACAATTACAAATTCAACACAATTCACTTCATTCATCAACTCCTGCTTTCCACTGTTTTGCACGTCAAACTACACTGCAACTTGCAGCTGCAGACACGGAACAGTTACAGAGACTTGAGTGTGCATTTGAGGAAGGCTACCTTTTGATGGAATTAAGGCCGTGCAAACACATGAAGTATTACAGTGCGTATTGATCATTTGCTATAGGAAGAATCCAACCAAACAATCTGTCACTTGATTGTATACTGCTGATATACATTTTATCTACTGTCGCGAATAACATGTCCAGCCGCCTAAATGCGCCGAGAAATCGTAGGTGCAAACAACAAACATTGGTGAATTTCCTTACCAGCGATTGGCAACCTGGTTTGATGTTACCATCGACACCAACGCCTTTGTTTCTCACTGGTTGCTGTTGAGTTTCCTGTTGTTCAATCACTGGTATTGTAGATAAGTTGGGTATTGATAGTTGTTTTGACCGGTGAAGGACTTACATAGTCGTAAGTGAGCCTATCTGCACCAAACGTTGGTGACTCTGCGTTCTTATGTAAGCTAGGCGAAGGGAGCGACTGACAAGATTTACCGAGTTGTTTTTTGTTAAACTCAAACAAGCGGTTGAACAATTTATCGGTTTTCTCATCAAACGTTGCTATTAGAGTATTTTGGGCGGTATATAACATTTCCAGGATGGGAGGCCTTCGATTGTTACTAATGTTTCCATTCTCATCTCTAATGTGTCACATGCCTAAATTTTCGTTTCTGATGACCTAACAGTGAAGCACGCAGTTCGAACAGAATGCAACTCGTCTGAAGAGCTATCTTGCAATGGATCATAAACTGTGAAGTTGTAGTCGAATGTGCTCAAGTTGAACGCCCTAAGGGAGGTAGCTTTCACTTCCTGGGCCGCATCATTATGTCGTCTAACTTTGATTGCTTTCTTCGTTGTTCTGGTAGTCATCGGAACAAATTTGTTGCCGCACCTACATTGTTCAATGGTCCCGTAACGCGACAACCTTACTAATACTAAGGGCCTGTCTGATTTCTTTCAGCACAAGGACGAAGAGAAGTAACCACGATTGAATTATCTTGTCTAAGTGACCGGGGCAATAAGACGCCCTGGCATTTGTTTTCTCTACAGTGATTAGCACTGTACTATACGTAATTTTGACTGCGTAGCCCGTTTGCAGGGTAAATGTGCAAGAAGTAGACCGGTGAATGTGAAACAATGTTGGGTTTCGTATGGAGTTCCAATCGCTGGCATCCACCTGCACGTATGATGGACGAACACGGCGACACTTAAAAAATTGCTATCAGCCTGCCAAATTGTTCATGTAGTTTGATTTACTTAGGATGAAGGGATGGCAGAACATGTACGGCATGAAATTGTTTGAAACATCACAATGAAGGTACACAGAAAAGTTAGAAATTAAGTGAATGAGTGCAGGCTGCTTTCAGGTAATTCAAATTTGTAAACAGAAACTGTCTGCAAATGTTATAACTTGCTTGTGGTTTCAGACCTTCCTGACAAGTCGTAACCATAGGCAAGTTGCAACTTTTGTCCTCATCAAACCTTAAATGTTGGCTAGTCGGAAGTGTATTTCTTAGAGTTCCGCAGGCTATTTTGCTGGGGCAGTTGACTACCGAATTCAAGGTTAAAATTCCATTGATCAAATACGGGCTGTGTGGTGTATGGATTGTTCTTCGAACGCTCTCAGCCCCAGTATTAAAATCAGTAATTCACAAAATGTTGCAAACAGCTACGGATCTGACCTGGTATAGTATGCTAGAATACCAAACACGCTATGAACCCAGTGTACTCTCCAGGTTTTGTAGGTAGATTGCAGATATGGACGTTGTGAAAGGCATCACAGTCGCTTTTATCGAACTGGTTTCAAGAAATATTTGTCACACAGCAGACCGTTTTTACATATGGCAATTTGTCTGATCAAGTCAGTTAATGAGTGCGCACTTCTGGGAAGACTTTCCCACCTATCATGACATTCCCAGTCTCAGCAACTGGGACGTAACTAGCTGCACCACCTTCGGTATCTAGCAAATTTCCATGTTTGCATCACTGACGTGATGTAAGTTCGTGAAAAATTTATGAAAATCGTTTACCTAGCAGCTTACCTAATTCTGCGTCCCCCGTTTTTATTTCGACTGAAAAAGTATTATATCATTGCAGCATGCAACCGTAGCGAGTGTATACACTAACTATGCAAGGAATAAAATTCTTCGCCTAAACACTAAGCAACGCTAAAGAAATTGGAGGATCTGATGCAGAAGTGCCAAACGGGGCTGTAGAATGGAATTAATAGGGAGCTGCTCTTTAACACGATTGTTTAGTGGTTGGGCTTCCATGTACCGCAACTGTGTCGTACGTACCGTTAGGTGATTAATATAATGGACAACGTGGTCGTCATATAACGGAGTTACCGGACTTCAAATACAGACCACGAGAAACATATACACTACTGATGATGAGCTCTAACATGAAAGAAACCGGATTGCAGTTCGTTTTTCAACATATACTGGATGGAACTTTTATTTGCATTCGGAAGTTGCAATAGTTTATGGGCAATGTTCAACTTTGAATTCAACAACTCCGCGATTACTCATTGGCAATTCAAAATACTTAAATTATAATTTTCGCGGTTTACACAGTGTTTAATATGTTTATGGTATCCCAGAACAAGTATGTGTGAGTTGCACTGACGATTGTTAGGCTGAGTGCATTAATTGACGAATCAAATGGCGAGTAAATGTGATGAAACTACAAAGTAAATTGTAGTAGATTTTCGCAATGGATAAAATAACACATATTTGCTTGATGCCTACTCTTGGATAATTGTGTGTTATAAAAGATTATAAACAGTGGCTAGTGAGCAGAAGCATATTTGTCTTCAAACATTTATATTCAGCTTCAGTGATAACATTGTTTGAGAAAGTGTTTGTTATTTCGATAGGTACTGCTAAACATAGCACCAGAAAACGACAGACGTTTACAAGCAAACGCAGATCAGGTAACAGAACACCTTACATTAAACGTCGGTTAACGGCTATCTTCCAAATCTACTTCTGGATAACGTTATGGACCCTGCAGTAGGGCGGATGATTTCAATGATTTTTGAACGTCAGACCTTCTAAACACTCGGCTGCATTACTACACCAATCTAGGTGACTGCATTGGTAGCCTCAGTTGGTTGAAAGCAGTCGGTGTCTAACTTTATTACGCGGTTCTATTCCTTACGGTGTGCGACCTCGTAATTGCAGCTCGTCTACGAGGAACATTTTGAAAGTCCTTTTGGCTTTATGACGTTTCTGACATATGTGTTGTTTATGGAAGCTCTTTATTGCGTTATAAACACTTGGCACGGGATCTGTAAATGAGATCATGTAAATGAGTTTACTGCACTGCATTACGATATAGTCCTCATGAGCCGAATTCAATTTTGTTCAGTTTGTATTCACCGTTCCAGTTGTGTGAACAAAATGTGTTATACGGCACTTTCCTGATCAAAACCACCAGCAAAGTGAACATTTCATCACTCGTCGAATGTTGTCCCTACCTACCGAAGGTATTCTCCGTTAACGATGAGTCACTAGATAGATAAATATTTCTATCTTACCGATTTTTAAATCAATCTGTTTCTCCCGGTAGAATTATAACTTGTTATCACTGTTATCGGCTTCAAAATGAATCAAATGTAAGTTCTATAGCCGTCTCATCCGGGACCAGATTTATCAGAACAGCATTTCGTATCTTGGTTCTTATCCCTAACAGTGTATCTTTTGATTAACTATCGCTTTGAGTGCACTTGCTTGCAATCTACACCAAATTTAGTTAGGACTACAAGGAAAATATTAGATGAGATTAACTACCTGGAGTTGAGCGGACAGTACGAAATTTATGTTGCAAGATATCAATTTGGATTTCTGAACACAATGATAAGAGTAGAAAACTGCTTTGTATTCATGGAGATTGGCACACTGGTTTAACATATATGTCGTGTGACTAGTTGTTTGCATTATAAAGTTCAGCTTGAGGTTTAAAACTTTGTGTATGAAGCAATATATGTTGAGTGATAAGCATCGAAATTCATTCATAGAAACTTACTAACTGGTGAGTCCTTTGTCTCCTTATAGTACGCAACTGCGTCACTCTCTTTGAATTGATTGATACAAAGTATAGAGGAACAAGTTAATATCGAGTGACGCGAACAATGCCGAATGTTCAGACAAAGTGCATAGTGATCAGATTTGCGCAAAATAGCTCAACATCAGTAAAAAAACTCTAACATCTCTCGCACCATGTGTGCAAACATTAACTGTAACAGATTATTCATACAGATTTCCAACTTTTCATTTGAAGAGGTTTATTTGGCTAAGAAAAAATTCTAAATCGGTTCTTCAAAATTCCGTGGCATCAACATGCGTGCGTGCATGATTCTTAGTTATACCAAAGATATGAATTTACATATGTAAACGATTTTTGCAGACATGCGGATTTTATGCTTTGAATTGTATGCTTGTTTATATTCATAACTCTCATTGTACTGTTGATTGCACGACAGTATCTCAAGAGACTTGCCATCTGGGTTTGGTAGTCTTCCTAAGAGGGAATCGGAAATTCAAACACACAATTGGTGACTCCACAGCGGCGTGAAGTAACTTGGCAAATAGTGAATCTTAAGGTAATCAGTGAAGTAGCAATGTAAAGAGTCTATTGATTATTTTAGAAAAATCGTATTTTAACCACCGTCACTACGCTGTATTGTTTCGTCGGTTTTTAAGTGTTTGAATCCGGCGTGTGTTCGTTGAGATTATGGTTCGAGTTTGCCGGAATATCATCTTATCCAGGAATGTTGCTTAGATCTGCACTTCTAAAGCTTATTGCATTCCAACATCACGTTGAGAGTATTTTGTTCATGGGAAACAGAAGCAAGGACTACATTGAACTACCAACATCTTGTGGCTTGATTTTGACAAATGTTTCTCAAACTATGAAACTTTGTAGTTGAGGTGGAAAAAAGTTTTAAATTGTTGCAAGTTCTCACTACTTAAAATCACAGTAGGAAACGCTTTGGCTGTGATTTCTAATGAGGCAAAACTTCCCGGCAATGATTACATTTCAGGACGTGGAAATGTGACTGCTGAAGTTGAGGTGGTCGTTGTAGAATAAGACGATGCAGTAGGTCTGTCGCAGGTCCGAGTTAGAGCAGTGGTTGCTAGAATGTAGTCGTTCATAAGGACATCTGTGGGCAAGTCCAACTGTATGTACTAATTTGTCAATCTAACAAGTAACTGAAATTCTATTGGCTGACACGGTTACAAGTGAACATTTCAAAATTAGTATAACATTACCATAAAACATAGGTATTCCTACAAACAAAAGGATTGAATAAACACATATATGGGAGTGACGAAAATTATGTATGAACAGAGGGCATTATGATTAGCTGTGTTAAATGTCCGTGTTACTGGAAAGTTGGGCATGGACAATCAGGAGTGGTAGTGGTCTATGTTGACGTATAAATTGGACTGTTATGTTTCATCTGGTGTACAGTGAGTCCATAGGCAACAAAACTATTCATCATAATTAATGAAAACTGCGGTGTAGCAAATAGACTAAGCACATTACAGTTATGATGCAGTTTTTCAAAGGATTTATCAATCGGGTATAAAAATAACAAATGGTTAACGAAGTCGGTTTGCTAGCCGAAAGTAGATTCTCAAATGCAGTCAACAAAACACGTTGCGGCGACAAACTACGTACCTACTTAGCTCATGCCTGATTTTGTAGTCTCGCTTTGTGTTTATTTACTCGTTCTTGTATGATCAACTATGTCGGGCAGACGGGTTCGTGAACACGACATCATTGAACAGCGTCCTAGTGGCTTCTGATCCGTCTGTCAGTGTGACTAAGGCCTCTCAGTCGAGGGAATTGAGGCGCAAGATTTTGTTAACAACTAATGTTATTGGAATTCGCCTATGACATCCCTCGTCATTGTGAGACCAGATAAACTTATCGTTCCGGCCTCATAACTGTCCTGGACCCTGCATACTTGTCAAAACCTACTGTCCACATGGAGTCATGATTACAGCTTGACATTGCTGTGACTGACTTCCATAACCATCCGTCCACTATTTACCCTCTTAATGATTCTCTCACGAAACTGTGATATTTATGTATTCTTGACTTTCAGCTGGATGATGAACCACGGAAAATGTGCTTGTTCGCGACATAGTATTTGTGATTCATCTCACTTTGCTGACACCAGTGGACAGTTCAAAACCTGTATAGCGCGACTAGTGGCGCCA
The DNA here is from genome assembly GCA_014338405.1 of Paragonimus skrjabini miyazakii. Lineage (NCBI taxonomy): Eukaryota > Metazoa > Platyhelminthes > Trematoda > Plagiorchiida > Troglotrematidae > Paragonimus > Paragonimus skrjabini miyazakii. Next base: position 27,546 of record JTDE01002140.1, on the reverse strand, counting down.
TGTATGAAACGACGGATTGGGACTTCACACATGGCATATGAGTTTCACCTATTTCTTTTGCCTACGTTTCCACCATTGATGTGTCATTGAAATTAGTCTAAGCGTTACTTTTGCGTACATAGGTTTGTAACAAATTATACATTTTCAATATGGATGAATTCAGACCGGATGATGCCATGCAAACCAGTGTTAATTTGACAGGGATACCAATGTTGCATTGATGTGGTTGTGATGTTAAATGTTTCCTTAACCTGTTACTAAGTCAATATACTTATACATTGTCAAGATAATTTCCTCGAGTAACCGCGAGAAGATGCACAATAAACCATTACTTACGGTTTTCTCCATAACGCTCTAAAATTGTTGAAGAATTATTTCAGAATTATGCCGCGGAACGTATGAAATGCAGCAAAAACATTATTGGTTGTCATGCTTACCGAATCAGATGTTGATACACAATACAGGAGTGTAGCATTCAAATACCCCAATACCTCAGGTTGACTTTACAACCTGCAGTTATAATCTAGAGATCTGTTAGCGGTGAAAAATATTTTTTGTGTACTGTTGTGTGTTTCGTTTTCTTAGATGAGGAAGAGATAGAATCATTCTGATGTGAGCAATGTGTCAACCAGTGTGCGTTGTTACTATCGGTTAGGTAAAAGCCTACTAGCGTCTGGAACTAGTCCTCCGTGTGTCATCTTCATTACGTATGTTTCCATTTCGGATCGTCTAAAGTAATGAACTTGATGCTTGCTCCTAACACACAAATTCATATTTTGTTCATGTTGAATAAGCGGAAGCCCCGACAGTAGTTTAATCATCGTCACTATTAAGTGTATTGCTTTCTGGAGCAAAGCAGTCAGGTGATTTGCGCCTTGCTCTCGCAGTTTATTTTATTCAGATATTCTCATTACCAAGTTTTCTTTGCATTATCACATATCTCTATCTATCACTGTTGGGTGAAGCTACTTTGAGTCTCAGCAGGGTGGAACAAAGTGGAGCTAGCCTCAGCACACTATATGAAAATCCCAGTGATCCGAGACCAATCATAGATAACCATAATGATAACCTGCGTGGTTTTGCCTCCTATCTTGGTCGACCACTGTGAAGATCATGACACGACTTTTGCTCAAGCAGATTTCGTCGCAAGTCTACGTGTGTTCACTGCAGACGAGTCAAATGTGCTGATTTCCAGGCGACAAAAGCATCACGAAATGTGAAAGTTTAAAACCAGTTCAATTTCTACCATGGCAACATCAACGTTAAAAACAATTCTTTCTGTAGGCAGAAAATAGTGTGATATTGTTGTCTCCACTGAATGATAATTATAGAACTACTAACATTTTGGGAACTTTGGATCTAGGATTATTTTGCATAGGGCTGGCGTTGAATTTTCTTATCAGTCATTTCGAATAACCGTTATCAAATGAGAGCTGCTTTATATGAAAGGTTTCATTATCGGTTATGTCACTATTACATGGTTGTCTTGCATGGTCAAACAGTGTAAGCAACAAACTTTTATATTCCACGGGAGCAAAACTGTAAATGTGAAAGCACTAGCCAGTTCACGTACTCTTTCGATTTATAGCAAGCTGAACCGATCCATACATTCCCTTAATTGTGTCAACAAAATACGGTAGTCGATCATTAGTCTTAGTCTCTAAACTGTTCAGATTCAAACAGTTTATTTGGCTTAATAAATCTGTTGCCTGCACCTGATTGTTTGCAGCTAATATTGTGTTATCAACATATTTTCTGCAGAGGACCAAACTGAACAACTTGCTAGCTATTTTCTTTTCTATTTTGGCTACAAAGCTACCGATTTCAGTAATTTTGCCAATCATTTGTCCAGTTTATGCTACAGAGAGTTGGGCATATCCAATATTGACATTAACAGAATTTCAGCTGTGTGCGCCTCAGGAAGCCCGTATTTGTGACGAATTTGACTTTCACACAGTTCAACAAACGGTCACACAATTAAGCAAGTTGACAGCAAACATCAGGAAGGAATCAGCGTCATGGATCGCCAAGCGTCGCCTGATGACAAAACACGTGACTGACATATCAAAGTCATTTCATGTTTTGTTCTCGACTCGTATGCTACGATATGATGAGGCCATTGCAATCAATTTTGTGTGTACTATTAGAACCATTTGTGAAGTTGATGCCGCCATGATAGCAATCGAACTAGTTTTAAGATTGGATCATTTGCCATTGTTTCGTGGCTCGGAATTCTGTACATGTAACTAATTTCCAGTAAACACTAGTAGAGATGTAGCGAAATCACGTTATGTCAGTCTTTTGCCTCCTCAATTTAAAAGCTGTATATTTTTGTCTTAAAAATTATCAAGTACTGACATATGCATTCTTACTAGCAAATGCTGGAATTCGAAAACATGGATTTCTACGAACTTGATTTCATCGTTCACACTTTTTTTTATCTCTCGAAGAATATTTTTTCATTTCTTTGTCGTTTGTGCCAGATAAAGGTACCGTCGAGTATTGTGATGATAACGTTAAACTAATTATACAGGTCATAAAGGTTGTATCGAATAAATCTCCTCATCATTAAAGTCAATGACTGATATTCAAGACTGTTAGACATAGTTGAATGTTGTATCGAAACAAGCACATTATAATCAAAGTGACTGATTTTTGCGTTACGTGTATCTCGCATGTTTTGTGTTTAGGGTAATCGCATGTCCACACCATTTTATAGAAACGCAACCACGTCAGTTTAACATTTGATTTGAAGCACGCCAGCAGTGCGAATGTCAAAAGGTGATTTATTTCATTTGCGTATGCTTGTTCTCGGGCATCAGGCAAGTTCCATAAATTTGTGCCAAGTTTTCCTGTTGATGATGATGTAAAGCTATGGCCTAGCATTAACGGAGAGAAATTCTGTGGCGTCCGGATCACTATGGCTGAAATGGTAAGTCACGCAGAAAACCTCACTAAGAATCCACACTGACTGTTACGTCTGCATAATAGTGTATGGCCATATATTGAACGTAAGACTTGGTTACTCCTCTCTGTTTACACAATTCACATAGTTTGACATGCTTAGTTTGTTGAATTCACTTTTGGTCGTAAATTGGCATCGTTTTGTGCGTTATCAGCTAACACATTCGATAAACGAGAAGAAAAGGTTTCATAAATGTTAAAATTGTGTTACTTGCTTTTTTCCAACAATACGGCTGTAACAATTAAAGTGATATAACATTTACATATGTATATCAATGTGAATTTTAATGGCAGATATAGTCATGTGTCATAGCCTGTCTTGTGTTCTTTATATGAAGGTCAAAACCTCTTAGTCAACCAACTTGTTGTATGCCACCTGTGTACAACCAAGTGAATTCAAACCAATTAACAAATGAATTCACGTTTGAGGCAAACTGAGTTGAGTACTTGTGCCTGAGATAAAATGATGTAACCTCGAATAACATCAATGATTATAGTTTTTCATAACTTCCTCCTTCCTCTGGTACTAAAATATTAAACCTAGACTTCACTGTTACTCATACTTGTAAATCAATTCGGTACGGTGAACGAGGTAGCGAAATGTAACCAAAAATCTGTGAACGATAGAATTTATATACTGACAACTAGTGCAAAGTATTTTTGCTCACATACATGCCGTTGATCGTATTTGGTATTACTTTTGACAATAACGATTAGCTTTCCATTCACCTACCTTGGTAAAACATTTTGCCATCATCTGATTTGTAAAGATAACGCAATGACCCGTTCAAAATCACGCCATCACACAAATATATACATGAACGGCACTTACGTAACAGCTGTGTATGGATTCATAACTAGTCAGCTTCTGGCGTGCATGTGCTCACTCATGTATATGTGAACAACTGCATGTTGAGGAAAAGAATCCAGTGTACGAGGTTGGTGAGATTCACAAACCAAGCCCCGTTGGTCACATTCATTTAAGTAACTGTATAGGAGGTTTACATTCGGTTCGTAAGTTTACTTCGCCTGAAATGTCCGAGAGCCCATACTAAGTTTGAGATATCTATCGGTTAATTATGAGCTACCAAGTCGTGAACTGCCAGTATATTGACAGCAGGACCTAAATTAAAAGTTTTCAATCGCCTTCAGAAAGCCGTTAACAGAAAAGAACCTAAATTATATGTACTCTCTCGTTTACCTGTGACATTCGAGTGAACGGATTTTCAACTTACCACTCACGGCGTCTCCTGACAAACGAGTATTAATAAATTAGAAAGCAAAATTATCACGTTTCTGAAATTTTCATTTCATATTATCCTCTAATGGTATATCTGTTGTGTGCATTTTCTAGATCTTCACGTTAAGATTACTCGTCACCTTGAATGTTATTTCTCTCACTAGTTAACAATCCGGCTGAAGAAGTTTGCCCAGATTAACGGGTCAAATTGGAGTGAGAACTTCGAAAAAGCAACAATTCCAAGTATGTACTACATATCCTCTTGAGTCCAACAATCACTTACTTGGTTTGGATAGAGTTTACAGAGTAGACAACTCTGTTAAAAACCGCGCTTTTGTCGTTATGGACACCGGATCAGTCATGTTAGTCAGTGCGAGCTAATGAAATCAGGCGGCTGACAAGAAAGTCAAACAATTCCCATCAATTAGAAGTAATATTCTATTGTATCAAGACTACCCGTGTGTTTGACGAAAGCACGAGGATTTATTGTTATATTATAAAATAGAAAAAATCAGTAAATGAGTGTAAAGTAAAGGATCGGTTTATCTGAGTGATTTATTTTATTGATAACAGAGTTCATGCAACTACACTTGTAAATGCATCGTGGTTATTTCGTACGGTGCGGTTTAGTTTTATAACATACGTTATCCAAGATGATTTATAAATTGTATTTGTTATCTCGTGAACATGCAAATTATTGTCTTCACTCACCTGTAACTATCTTGTCCATCAACTCAAAACCAATTCCTTCATTGAAAAACAAAGAGACGTCTTGATTCGGGACTCTCACTCGTACGTTGAAATTATTTCACTTCGGAAAACAACAAAATGCTTGCTATGGCTGGAGTGTATGAGCACTGAGACAAATCTCCCAATATTTGCAACATCTCGCAAAATGTCTTCCGGTACCGCTGGATAAAATTGACTGAGCCAATCGGATACCGACAAAGACTGTCACTGATTGGTATGAACAAGATATTAGCATTGCAAGACTGAATGAAATATTTCCTCCAATTTCCTTACAATAACCTTGAAGCACAATAATTCCACGAACGAATACGAATTCATATAAATACATTTTCGTCTAGAAATTACATGTGGTAAAGTCTAGAGGTTAACAAACATCTGCCTTTTATGTTTCAGTTAGCATAGTGTCAACCGTGTCTAAAATTTGGTAAGCTTTAGAACAAGTCACTGGCTTTTGACTCTTCTCTAATGACTGTAGCAGCCAGTGATATGATTGGATACACCAGTGTAATAACCATGAATATCAAACTGAAAATATTCCCCACACAACTAAAAGATAGACTGTAGGGACAAATTTATAGATCAGGCTTTATGCACCATGATACAGCTTTCAGATTTTACAGATTTGGGAACTCCGACCAAAATCGTCCACAGAATATCATTTAACGCATGAATTCTCAATAGACAAAAGCAGTTAACATGATATAACATTAACCATTAAAATCATAAGGACTCTTCAGAATGTCATTATCAAAGAAAGAAGACCACTTGCTTACCCAATTGGAATATGCCGGTTGCTTCACATACAAACAGAGAACACAGTTTCATGAATTATTATTACCATGTTTACTCACAATTTATAATAGTCCCAAATGCAAGTAAATGACAATTACAAGGAAGAAGTGTAAATAATAACCGTGCAAAAAGAACTTACCACCGGCGGCGAGCTGAACCATTGACACTAGCATGATGCCTTTCACCAGCAGATGTTCCATTATTTTCAGACGACTGAGAAATTGATGTCTTGAGATTGAACATCTGGAAACCTTTGTGATTTATATACATCAGTTAGTAGGTAGCATGGCAGCGTCCACATGTTGGTGGTGCTCTGTTCAGTTCACCATTGGCCAACGAAGCTGATACACGAAAATGTGTGCAAGGTACACCGTTTCCATGTATGAACCGACACGTTCATTGGTTAGTCTATTTAATGGGTTCATACACCTGACATCCAAGCCATGCGGCCACCATGAACGGAGAGCCGTTGCACAGAATTTGTGCAGTGATCGCACGTCCGAATGTGACAGGGCGGAAACAATGCAGATCCATGCCACACTGTGTCCAGTAATGAGCTCGGCTTCCCACAGTGAACGTCCTTGTAAAGTTTGGAGAAGTTGCCCAACAAGTGGCAAGTTTAGTGCCACAAAAGAAAGATTGCTTCAACTTACAACACATATGATTGTACGTAGTTATCATCGCGCAATTACGCCATATACTACTGTTGTTTAACTGTACAAATAATCGCGCTGTACACAATGCGGATTGCAATGCAGTGTCCTTGGATCGCTCGCCAGGTTTGACCGAAGTACAGCTCTGCTTACTGGTGTCTATTTCAAACACCTATAACTGGCGTCGTGGTCATCATGTTTGTCATGATGAAGTTTTGCACGTTGGAAAATCGGAGGATTCACTCAAGGTCGAAGGTTTTTAGAAATTACTTGGGAGGTGTTAACATTCTGTTTATTGAGCTCATACATAAGGAGGAAGAAGACAGAAAGATATTTGGTAAGCCAATCGAAACGTCAATGACAAATCTATTTCGTAGTGACCATGCAAAAAAGATAGAGAAGCTTCCACTTTGACTGAGGCTGCATTATCCTCGGTTGACAGAGCCCTTTTTCCGAGACGCCCGACTCAACGAATTCCAGCTCAAACATTCTTTGAATTCTATCTTCTAAAGATACCGGCTGAACATCAGCCACAATTCGACATCCCAGTTGTAGTACGAATCGCACGACTGGAATTCCATCCAAGAATTGTTTTAACAGCGTACCGTGCCCTTTGGTTCCTATTCTTTGTTCCCTGATCGAATGCACCTCGAGAACATCGCAATCAATAGGAACTCCAGAGCGTTTGTTCAACATATCAGCGAAGTCATATCGTTTATATTGAAGATCAATACACATATCTTCGTTCAAAGGAAGAACAAACGGTGACACGAAAATTAAGCTACAGAGATATAAACAAGTTGAATGTGAAAATAAACTGTCTGTCAAATGTGAGACGTTGAATGATTAGCGACATTCAACAGTTGACAATTCCTTTCACAAGGATAGCAGGCGTTAATGGGTCAGTCATCAAATGAAAAGTTATATGTGGCGTATATACTGAACAGTTTTAAAATGGAAAATAAAATACATGAAAAATAATGAAAATAAAATAGACGAACGATCAATCTCACAAAATCAATAAGCTCTTCAGAGCACAAAAATGCTATCACAGTCAAGGCTTACGCATCGGGACAGAAAAATGTTCTTCATAGTGAGACAACTGTCAGAGAGGTGGCAACAGATAACGTCAGGTTACTCGCATAAATGCGCCGTAGGTTTTTAGGGAACCTAGAACAGTCAGTAGACATAAATCGGTGACTGCGTAGGAGGGCAATCCCAGTCGAAGAATAGCGTTACTCGATGAAAGAAATATAATACCACGAAAAGAGAATATCAAACAGAGTTCACATCACAGCCCAAAATATGGAGGACTGACTGAATAGCGGCGTTATGAGAGTCAGTCCCTTACTTCGCAGTCTTGTCTGTCCAGACTAATTGGCCTCGGTAATCATCCATTATGCTGACGTCAAGCACCACAGCAACGTCGTCACGAACCACGATCACATCGGGTTTGATAAACGAGCTCGTCGTAAATACTCGTAACTTCTCGAAGACTGTATAGCCCAATTTGCGCAATCGCCCCGCCAGGTCTTTAGCCACACGGTTGTGTCGGGCACAACGCACGTCATGGGTGATCCAGCATGATTGTAGAATATGAGCAAGGCTTTCGGATTAGCCGCAGTTGCCACGGCACAGAACTGAATGGTCACTTGGGCCATCTCGCGAACTTCGGACTTTAGTCCGCAACAGACTACATTTGAGCTGGATGGCACGAATAAAGATTCTGGGGAAGATGCAATCTGGGTTAAACAGCCAACGATTCGAGAGTGGAGAGCGTGACACTTCCAGAAGACTACGGTCATTAAGCGAATGGTATAGTTTATCCATCCATGCCACATGGGCTTCCTCTTTGTTCGTCCCCATTACACCCTGAACGCGTACTGGGATGTTCACTTCACTCAAGATGGGGCCAAACGAATTATCTCTGACCGCATTCCGCAGAACTGGACATTTACTGGACAGAAGTCTCTCCACTCGAGGTTTGCGCGAGATGGGAACAGTGGTAAACATATTTGGGATGCTCAAGCCGCCCAAACGAATTGGCGTATGGATGTAGCTGATTGGTGTGTCTTTAGGAAGGCGGAGCCACTGCCTAACAAGCTGACGATTCGTACAATCCATAGCTTTGAGTGTGCTACGGTGGACTCGGCTCAATACTAACGAGTGATTCATCTTCTGGATCAGACGTTGTCTCAGGAGATCTAGACGTTAATGTGGCCTCAAAGGTGCTTTGGTAGTTTCATTCAGCATCGTACGAAGTTGCAGACGGTGATTAGTTAATGTTTTATCCTTCCAGGTGAACGGGATACTTAGACAGGTCACCGTGTCAGAGGCGCTTAGTGAATGGATAATGTCCGGGCCGAAGTGGATAGACTCATAGGAGATGGCAGTTACATTGTGTTTATGGTCACCACGGATGACCATGAGCTTAGTCTCACGCGTGTTGATCTCCAGTCTCGATAGTTCCAGGGCACTAGCGGCGGCTGCAAGCTTCTCGGAGAGACACGTAAGATTCTCAGCTAGAAGGATAAGATCGTCGGCGTAAGCGAAGCCGCTAACCAGTGTGTCGTGGAACTGGTAGCCAAGCTCCGGTTGAGATAAGGCCAACACCTTACTCATTAACATGATGAATAGTAGCGGGGACAGTGGGTCACCCTGGGGAACACCACACTGGGACCGGAGAACGGAGTCGTTTAGCGTGGTGGAAGCATTCATGTAGGATTCAGCAATGTAATGCGTTAGAGGTGGAGGAGCACCGAAGGCTCGGGCCGATCTGATGATCGAATCTTGTGAGATAGAATCAAACGCTTTGGACACGTTGATAAAGGCCGCACACAAACTTGAAGACGTGGTACACGAGTTCCTAAGCAGCGCGTGAAGCAGGGAGGTCACCTTAAGGCAACCGTCACGATGTAGGAATGCAAACCGGAGAGCGGGCAGTTGCAAGCGCGAATTTCAACGATCGGCCAGTATCTTGTAGAAACAACGTATCAACGTTGAAGATACGGTGATAGGTCTGAGCTTGGTAGAAGATGAAAGGTTGTTCACTTTGGATGCGAGCGTGATGCGAGAGTGGCATAGGTGGATTTGACAACCTTGGGTTAGCAGGAACAGGTTGAAGTATCCGGCCAATGAATCAGCCTTCATGCACTTCGAATGTTTCGGCAACAATTTGTCCAAACCTGAGGCGGTTTTTCTCATGTGTTTCAAGGTGCGTGATATTTCTTCTTCGTTGATCGGGTCAACCATAGACCAGTCCGGAGGGAGTATTGTGCGAGTTGATCGCTCATAAACGTGCGGATGAGCCGAAAGTACCTCGGACCAGTATTCGTTGGAATTATCTGGGAGGCCGCGGTTCATCTTATAGGCAGTTCTGCAGTTGTCAGAAAAAACTGCAGACGCAGCGTCTTTCTTACGTTGGTGGTACAACGTTTGGATCGCTGCATACTTAGCCTTCCGCATCTGCTTCGTGGTCAAGTGGGTTCCCACGTTAACACGACCACGTCGTCGCGTGACAAGTCGCCAAGTGTACGAAAAAGCTAGTGAGGCGTGAATGTTCAGCTGCAATTTAGCTTCTACCACTGTGAAATTACCTGCGTGTAGATCGCGGGCAATAGTTAGTAGTACATCACTGTGTAGGGAAGCCGCCCTATTGGACTTCGATTGGGTAATCACTGTATCAAACAGGTAAACCACTCAGAGTGATCAGCAGCTTGGTACCCAATATCCGATGTGTTAGTCTGTGAGACGGTGGTTGGATCGGCAGCAGGGGCAGTATTCCTCTGCCAATTCAGCACATACATACGAGTCCGAATGCTCTCCAAAGTACAATATGGGAAATGTGACAAGAGCCGATGGTGAAGTTCGCGTCGAGTAGGGCACGACGGAGCCAGTGCATCGGCACATCTGATAACAGAAGCCGGTTCTTGCTGAGACCAATGGGAATCGGCTATTTTCATCGATATGAGTTTGTCACGGTTACGTTCGACGGGATGTGCTTGCCTTCTGTGTTGATTGAGACCGATTTTTGTGGGAAAGCTGCAGTCACAGTTGGCACACTCAAAGATTGTGGCAGGCTGGGTGTCCACTTCCTGCTCTGGACTATTCCTGCGTCGATGCATACGAGTATGCGCCGACAAGCCAGCGTTCGATTTACAAATCTGGCCACATTCCGAATAGGTGTACTCCACTTGCCTAACGCTTGTACTGGTAGTTGACTGCACGGAGGTGTTGGCGGTAATTTCATTGTCTTAATCAAATGTAACCAGTACGATTAAAACCAAGTAGAGTGGTTGGCCCTATCTGGAGTTTCGGAACTCTTAGCCAGTCAAGGTTCGCACTGATACCGCCCAGTTAGCACCACGAAGAGGTGGTTCAGCGAACCGACCGAACATCGCAATCAAGAGGAACTCCAGAGCGTTTGTTCAACATATCAGCGAAGTCAATTCATGCTAGATGAGCCTACTGTTGCAACTGCGTCGAGGATGGACTGTTGATATGCGCAACCGGTAATTTATTGTTAGTATAAGTAGACTCTGCAGAGGTGGCATTGGCTTGGTCCAGGGAGTTGATTTCAACTATTATCCAGTGACACGAATCACACGAGTGCCATGCAAAGTGTGAATGGAACTTCCACAGGGATTGCTCAGTAAAACGAACTTGCGAGCCACTCTTTCATTTAACAAGGTGTTGTCCCAACCATTGTCGACAAAAGCATATATTTTTATGGCGCACGTTTTGCTTACTAACCGAACAGGCACAAAGATCAAAAGAAAACCCTTTGGACTGGTAGGAGTTGCACCACGTTATACAGCCTCTTCATTCGTCTTGGACCCACGTAGTGACACGTCATCCTGCATCAGAATAGGGCGATGCTAATCACAACCAGATCTCACACACACAACCAGAGACTCTACATGATTTGGCCATGCAATTGGCCGTGTGTTGAGTTTAACTGCATTCCGACATTGTTCTAACGATTGTGCAACGATGTGCACACAGTCTACGAGGTCGTCGTCACCTCTGGAAAGGGAAACAACGGACAGGCAGTTTATTCGAGCTAATGCCATCACGTTAGCATAAAATCTGAACCTCTTGATGTCAATCATATCCAAAGTGCTAGGAGTGGTGGAATCCGAATCAGACGACCTAACTAGTTGGCCATATTCACTACTGCCTACAGATATTCTTTCTTCGAAGAAAGTTACTGAATCGGCGAAGGAGGGCTCCCTCCAAGAGGTCATTAGGTTGTAAGCAAAATCAACCAATCTTACCTGTAGGCCCCTGAGTAATCTTTCAACCAACCGGATCAGATTAGTGGATCTATTTAACTCCCACACTCTACCTAGTTGGAACAGTGTGATATCGTCCGCCCACATTTGGCTGACTAGACGCCTGAGGCCATCCAGATCAGCAATACCTAACTTACTAACACCAAGCGGTTCATGAGTTATAAACTGAACGATGTGATGTTGACGACCGAACTGACTAGTGTGGAAGACTATAGCTACTTCGTATCATGTCGATCATGGTGAGGGCACACATCGCTCTATAGATTCCCTCGCTCTACCACGGCAATGACAAATCAAATATGAAAGCTTTTGGCTATCATCATTCCAACTGTTTGCCAAATTAATCTCGAAATTTCTGCGAACTCCATGAAAGCGTCGTGGTTATCCGTCGAACGATTCAACCTCAATCTTGTCCACGTCTACACCCAGACTTTACCACTTGAGTGACACTTCCAGCAACCTGACAAAGTTACCCTTCAGGATGAACTGGGTTGGTGATAGGGATGTTACTAACTCGTAGTGTTCTTTCAACCTCATAGAACAAACTAATCGTCCAAGATGTTTATGGGCATGCAATATTCACTGAAACCTCATTATACGCAGCTTAAACTGCTCTTCTGCGAATAACACCGATGTCTACCTGGAGGTCAGGTGGACTGGTGGGCGATCGACTGATTTCCACAGTCGTTCGGACATGATCGTGAGGTGGGAGACAGTATCAGCGTGGAAACTAGTTTAGTTTTGTTGATTAGCATAGACAGGGATTTCGTGTGAGGCGACATTGATTTTGAACGAGGTGAGCAAGATGGTGGACCTAACAATCGGTTTGAAGTGAAGTGGATGTGGCGGCTTGTTAAGTATATTTTGACTGTCAGGCACACGTGTTTGGCAGTAGTTGTCCTAGTAGCTTACCACTTTTTAATGCTGGCAACGGTGTTGTTTGAAGGGGCTTTAACGCGTGTGATATGTTGGGGTGCCCACCCTGTGACCGTCCCAGGGCGCTTCCGTCGTGAGAAAGAAGAAAAAAACCACTCGACTCAGTCCGAACTAGTGGAACTGTTCAAATCGGTTGAGCCTTTCTATACTGCTATGCACGTGTGTGGTCCAAACTCTTTCTCATGATGTGGTGGGAATGTGTGTTCATGACGTGCCCTATAAATACTTCGAACTTATCGCCCTAGCCGCACCCGTTTGTAGCGGAACAAAGCTTCTTATTTTGAACGCGTCTTTTGGCTTGCCTTGGGGGCGAATACGGGACAGTCGCGGTACTATTCGGGACCGAGAGTTTCGTGTGAATTATTACCGGGACGAGAATCCGATTTTATCGAGCGCACCACTATACCGAGATCGAACCAGCGTACTGTTTTAGGAGGGTTTACAACAATTTGGCGACAGAAGAACCCACAATGTCAATAACATTCGAGCAGATGCAAACTCTCCTTCAATAGCAGCAGGAACAATTCGAGCAAGCGCAGCTAAAACTGATTGAAACACTGACGCAGAACCTGAGTTTCCAGCAACCGACAGCAGGATCCAACGAATCCGTCAAACTCACATCAGAGTCTCTGATCAACTCAATCGGTGAGTTCCATTTTGATCCGGTAACTGGCACCACATTCGAGTCTTGGTTCAAAAAGTATGAGGACATTTTCAAGGTGGAACTGTCAGACGCTGATGATGCTCGGAAGGTGAGGCTGCTGCTTCGCAAACTTGGTACCTCAGAACACGAACGGTACATCAAATTCATCTTGCCGAAGAACCCAAGGGATTTCAGTTTCGACGAAACCACTCACACGCTGTCCCAAATCTTTGGCGGCCAGTAATCGCTGTTCAACATACGTTACCAGTGCCTAAAGTTCGTGAAGTCAGCAGATGATGACTGGGTAACGTACGCTCGAACAGTCAATCGGGACTGTGAACGTTTCAAGCTTCGAACAATCACCGAGGATCAATTCAAATGTCTGATTTTCACTTGCGGGCTCCAGTCACCCAAAGAAGCAGATATCCGAACACGGATTTTGTCGAAGATAGTACAGTGTCCCGAAATCACTCTGCAAGATATCACTGCTGAATGCCGACGCTTAGTGAACCTGAAGCATGACACCGCTATGATCGAACACAGCAATCAATCAAATATCTACACGGTGTTCTCAAATGTCCCGGTCAAGACTGCATCAATGTGGGACCGCGACAGTCGAAGAAAACCTCCCACACCATGTTGGCAGTGCGGTGGATGGCATTATGTCCGACATTGGCCATTCAAACAGTATCGATACTCCCACTGTTCCGACGGGGCCACAAGGAAGACCATTGTCGTTCCAAGAGGCGCCAACACTTGTTAAATCAGAACTCCCGCAAGTCACACAAGTCCTGCCTTTCAAGAGCACAAGTCGTGCCCGCAGCAAGAAACGACGACCACTGGACGCGCAGAAAGTACGTATCCGTCTCCATCACCGGCAAGTCGGTCAGACGACAGCTCGATACAGCATCCGACATCACACTAATCTCTGACCGCACGTGGCACCTGATTGGCAAACCTGCAATACGCCCCACAACCCAACTTGCACGAAGCGCAACTGGTAATCGATTGTTTATCATTGGCGAAGGCCAGTGCACTGCAGTCCCTAATGGATCATCAATCAAGGGTACCTGATACGTGACCCGCAATCCTGGTCTGAATCCCCTTGGATTGGATTGGATCGACAGACTGCATTTATTTGACAAGCCATTAATCCAAATCTGCAACCTCACTCAAGTTCAGCAGAAGCCAACGATTTCTCCAGAAGTCCAATATCAACTCACAGACGTTCTCCGGCAAAGACACTTGGACGTGTTCACAGAAGAACTCGGCTGCTACACCAAAATAAAGACCGACGGAAAACAGCCCCCAAGTCATGGTCAACCGACCTTCTTAATCAATGGCCGGTCAAACAGAGGGGGAGACGGCGGACGAACAGATGTTGCAAACCGGTCAAGCCCATTCAAGTCGATCCTTGCAAGCAGGCCTACGATTGAACCCAACAATCTTCAGGGTGTAGGTGTTAGGGCGCCCACCCTGTGACCGTCCCAGGGCGCTTCCGTCGTGAGAAGGAAGAAACAAAACCACTCGACTCAGTCCGAACTAGTGGAACTGTTCAAGTCGGTTGAGCCTTTCTATACTGATATGCCCAGGTGTGGTCCAAACTCTTTCTCATGACGTGGTGGGAATGTGTGTTCATGACGTGCCCTATAAATACTTCGTACTTGTTGCCCTAGCCGCACCCGTTTGTAGCCGGACAAACCCTAACCCTGTTACCTTTCCCATTGTAATCTCAACCTACTGGATCTCCACTGGCTTGAACAACATGGGCTGGCATAACCACTGATCGACTGCGATCCTCCACCGCGCAGTCGTCACGCTTGGTGGACTAAATCACATAACCTTTTCAATCAGTATTTGAAGAAGTCCTCGGTCACTGTACTCGTGTCCAAGCGGTTTTGCAACTCGAGTATTCATACCAGCAGGTCCTTCCCCAAAAACATCCCGTGCATTATGTTGCTTTACTACTTGTCAAACAAAAGCTCAAACTTCTCAAATCCCCGGCAGTGTTGAAGGCAATCACTTACCTGTCACATGCAGTTCCTATCCCTGTCATAAAGAGAACTAACGAGGCAATTCGCATCCGTTTTGATTTCCTAACTAGTTTCAGTGCTGTATCGGAAGCAAACTGACACCCGGTGCTGATTCCTTGACACCTAGGCGCAAAGTTGAGCGATGTCTTTCATAAACCAACACAATTATGTCCGTCGCGAAGTCAGGGGCACAGCGGTTAACATGGTTGTCTCATGAGAATGTAGACCATAGCTCAAGTCTCGATCGCGCTATCCTCTTCCTAAGGGAAATTTGAATCACTGGTTCACGCGATCAGAAACTACGCGATGTAACCAGTGGTGAAGATGACATGAACGAAGAAATTCATAAATAGATTGTGAAGGCACATTCATAGCATGGGGGGCTGTCTTTAAGTAGTTTGATCGTTTCACTGCGTTCATTTAGACGAAATGGATTCCCTGCATTCACCATTGCTACTAGTAGGCTAGTTGTCTCGAAGATCAATGTCAGAAATGATGTCCCGCGAACCCGTATACGTAACACTAACATGCAAGGGTTAGAGTGTAACCACCCTCAACCAACCTAGAATAAAACGTGCAGTCAGATCTGCGTACAGCGCGGAATAAGTAAAACTAATCAATCAACTGACAAGACCGTCCTGCACACGAAGGAAAGATCCAAGCTCACCCACATCTAACATTATCTATGACTTCATTTTTTCTTGTAAAGTCAAGTTTATCGACCAAATAGTGAGAACGCTTGGGGAATATATGTTGTGGATCACATTCCATAGTGGCTAGTAAACAAAGACTGGCGCTGCCCAATTCTTTATCAAACGAGATTTATAAGGAACAGTGCACGAAATTCAAGTGGAGAAAGCTTTTCTTGTGCTGCATCGCTTAACCAATAAGCATAATCTACTTTCTACTGAAACCGTTTTATAAAGCCTTACTTTATGCACAGAAGTAGATGGTAGTTAACATGTCACTACCATAATGTTAAGGATTCGTAGTCATGAGCGTAAATAAATTGCCAAATAACTGTTATTATGAGGTTTACATAAGTTTAATTTTTTCTCCTGTCTTAAACTTACTCTAAGACTATTCATTGTCTTCCATCTATTACCGCATGCCCCATTGTTGAATCGATATTGTCTGCATTGTCAGTTCCCTATTCTCGTTGAAAATGTGTACATTTCTGTCTTCAACGCGTGAAAGCCTGTTCCAGCCTGACCAGTTCTGTGTGCTACCTTTCTTGCAACCGACGACGCATACCTACTTTAAGTTTATTTGAATTAATGTTTGATTATTGATCATAGTCCGTGTATCTTAATCGATTAAACCGTTCGATTTGTGGAATCTTACCTACAAACCGCCATGTTGGGATTATCTCTCTTACGCTTAGCTCATCAATAGCTTTCCTCCGTGGCTGACAGAATTAATCTATTCTATCGCGTTGAATTTACGCACTCTGTCAGTTCACTAATGAAGAGAACCGGAGATTCCCATGGTAATAGACTGCAACGATCATTCTCCAGTGAAGATACGATATCACAACCTGGATCAACATATCAAAAATTTATCGCAAAGTTCACAAAACAGAATTGAAATGGAAGCAAATTTAGTAGGTCTCAGGCTTTGCATTACGTAGTCCAGTATTTCTGATATTCATGGTGAGTCGCAGTTTGAGGTTTTAGATGACGAATCGAGAACTTTAGAGTCCACACCTAATGCTACAGCTAGTTGGTTCTATTGGATCGTCCCTTAATACGAGCTCAATCGTTTGCCACCAGAACCGAGAAGGAGAATACGGGCGCGGCAACAGCGTTTATTGGAAAAAAACCGAGGCGAGTCCATTAGGCCACAGAGGGGGGGACATTTGAAAATGCACTCGTGAGAACAGTTCACGTGATGTACAGACGTTCGATCGCGCAGCTGCAATCTAATTGTGCCCAATGGACTGAGTGAGTTAAAATCACATATCAATTAACTCGAAGCCGGATCGATCGCCTTTGCTGGTTCGTTAGGAGATGCGTCTCCTAACAGGTTCAAAGCTGAACCGGTTGATGTGGCTTATCAATACCAATGCATGCCAGTCAACACACAATTGCCCATTGAGTAGAGTGTATGTGCATTCCAGTGAGCGGTAGAAAGAGAATCTAAACAATATCAGTTTACCGCCGGACTGTGATTTGTAGTAATTAGTAGTAGTTTAAAATGCGTCATAAAAGATGGAAGTGAAAGTAGTAAAAACGAAGAGTTTCCTCCTAAACGGTATAATCACACAACCAGCGAGGCAACGAAACTGTTACGTAGTTCGTTTGAGGTACCGCTGGTTTTCATTCACCGTCGACCTAATATTTTGAAATCGGTCACAGGCAGTTCTGACAAATCGGATATGCGTTTCATTCAGTAGTATTAGCATTCATTGTAAACCAGGAGTGCTGATGCTTACAATAAATTAGTCCCTCAACCATCTTTATAGGTCATCATCGAAATTGCACCTTGCAGTTTGGGTTGGCAATTGGGGGATAAATACAAGAATATGGCGATTTTCTTTCCTCAATTAGGTTTGAAATTTCGCCCACTTCGCGATTCCGAATTTGACGAGTTCAACACTCTTAAGCAGCAGATGCGTCACTGAAGCCTATGCAAATGAAACAAGAGGATGTGGTGTTAAGCGTATGTAGGCTTGCGAAAAACAGTGAGACAATCGGTTATCTTCTGTTCTTCTTCCCTCCTGTACTTCAGTCTAATAAGCAGAATTTTAACACCTCCCAAGTGATTTCTAAAAACCTTCGACCTTGAGTGCATCCTCCGATTTTTC
>JTDE01002139.1:78784-91322 GCA_014338405.1 Paragonimus skrjabini miyazakii | reverse complement strand
TGTAGGGAAATGAAATAATTCACGAGGGGATTAGCCACTGTAGATCGGATTCGTCTGTCGGGCTGGGCACCTTGTGACTCACACAGTCGGTGGCTGGAGACGGTAGGCGAGATGGCGGCTAATTGGGCTCAGTGGCGTGAATGTTGTCGTTGTTTGACGTAATTGTCTGTGAAGTGAGTGAATCTAATGAGGCTGGGCTGTAAAAGCCGTATGGAAGTTGTCTTGTTGATGACGCTTCACTTTCACTTACAGCTTGGTGGTTTGTTTGCTAGGTGTGGGCACCTTGATGCTGAATGTTTGTATATAGACGTATCTATTTTCTGGTGTTCAGGTGTTTTTCCCTACCTTTCTGCTTTCTCTCTTCTCGTACAATGTTTATTTTTCCTTCATGGTTGTGTGGCCGTTGAGCATCAATGAGAATCATTGGTGCATTGCTATCTGATGATGTTGGTGATAATGAGAAATTATGATTAGGAAGTTGTTTAATTGTAATGCTCTATTTATAGACAATCATGAAAATACTATTGACTGATCGTCCCCTGAAAAATGGAAGACATTGAATATAGTTGGACGTAATGAGTGATTAGGAGTTTGTTTACTGTTGAGTACAAATCTTAAAATTTGGATATCTTTTTACCATTGGCATTTCCAATGTTTTTTGTCCTTAAGTCAAATTGTGTTTAAACCTGATTTTGGAGTCTCACTGAAAACGGTTGACGCTATAGTCGACCCAGGTTCTCGAGGATCGCCTCGGTTTACTGAATACGGCCTTGCTGCCAACTCCAATTCGATTCGAAATTCGCATGCATTTCCGAAACATCTGGGATGGGGAAGCAACGCGGACGTAGGTCCGTGCAGGCGTCCTGGATTGCGGGCAAATTCGGTAATATCTCCCATCACAGCCGATCGATCGACTGGCCAGCGGTTGTTTCTTCATTCCCTCTTAACTCAAATAACTAGAATGTGCGACGTGCAAACTTTCACTCGGTCGCCGCTTCCAAGTGATACAAACAGCCATTGACCAGTCGACCTGTCGACTGTGGCAGGAGTGGCAGAGTCAGTTGAGTCCGTCCAAAATCCGGGTTATCGCATAGCGTATGAACTGAGCAACCGTGTGTTCGCATTGCTCTAGACCAATATTGTTTTTAATAATGCAATCGACTTCCAAAACACTGTGTTCTGACAGAAAATTTCCAATCGTATGGTTAGTTGTCAAAATACAGTTGTGGAATGTTGGAGTGATCGGCTGCCCGGGCCACTGTGCTAGCTGTTCAGTTTCATGGCTGTTACAAGTGCACTAATGAACAGCCTTCCTTACACATGGTTATTTATGATGTGGCTCCGTTTGAATGGTTTCATGTATTCATTAACAGTGATCTCATTCCAACGATGGATGTATCGGGAATGGAGCTCGCGACATCTCAGTGGTGGTAATGATATCAGATCTAATTTTTATAATTTCGCACTCAAAGCTTGGTTATCACACTTGCTTCTGTTTTCTGAATTTGGCCAGCCCTTCGATATCCACATCCCACGCGTGACCTAGCATAGAAGCAACGACCATTGTGATATAAAACTGTGAACCGTCATCACTTATTACGTTCGTGGTGGTCCTACCATATTCTATTTTTGCAAGTGTCAGAAGTTGCCTTTTATCACTTCTACGAAGAGAAGTGGTTGAACGGGCATGCACGAGTGAATTCTTACGTTTTCCATATGACGAATTGCATTTGAAAGAGCACCGTGGTGGTAGTAGTATGTTGCACGCTCTTTGCCCGAGCCAGTCTCGCTGCGTCTTATCACCTACATATTGCATAAAGGGTGGTTATCATATACATATATTTTATATATATATATATATACATATATATATATAAGGACCATGAACATATTTCTAAATATTTAGCGCCTAGACCTGACTTTAATAGAACCTGCCAAGCGGACGCCACAAAGTCTACTGTTAACAGGAATCCAATTCACCAGTGAGGACGCAGGCGTCGTACTGAGGGCTACACCAACTCCAGCTCGACCGGTAGCGGTGGTCGTGGAATCACCCGGTGTGTATGACCAGTATCGGGTAGACAGTGTGGGCGCTGTTAGTTTCATACGTTGGCTACTGTCCTGGATTCTAGTATCTAAAACATAATAGACATTTCAAGTTGAACATCACCCACAATTGATCGCAGCTGTCGCATCTCCATAGAGTTTCCAGTCGACCCCTTTCGTAAAGAAGCACTAGACTCGAGTTTCGCTCTCATTAGAGCTCGTCAGTAGTGCATATCATCGCCACTGCCGGGACTTGAACCATCATTGATGAGTCTAATGTTCGTGTGAGAGCAACCTTTTGGCCACCGAACGCGAGTCTACGATTCTAGCACAGTTATCCATTTGGGCTCACCTCTAGGTACCTGTTGATCCAAGCGCTTCTCTCAGGATTTTTGGTGACGCTGAAGCTGAATCTCGCGGTCAAGCTGGAATGGGAATCACACTGAGTTCCAGAGCAGAGCAATGCTTCCTCGATTGGATCCCTGTGAACAGCGGCTTGTTTGCTGGCAGACTCAATACGTCGGTTAAGGGCTGTCGACGTAAATCAGAAAGACGTTGTGTATTCATTGTATGGGCGTAAGCTCCGACGGACAGCTGTTCAGATGCTACCAAGGATGCGTTCTGTGACGCTCTCGTTGACCTTCTGAGGCAAACTGAACACTCAGACATCATCATACTAGCAGGCAATTTTAATGCTGTTTGTTCGTCTTTCTCCGAATGAGAAACGGCTGGGAGGTATGTTTGGTGTTCGGACACAACGCTCTGACAATAGCAGAAGACTGCTGCAACTTTGCGCATCCCACGGTCTATATATTTCGAGCATTGCATTCCAACACAGGAAGAAACACTGTATTACTTGGAGACCTCTATGGTGAATCATATAGCAGTCAGTTACAGGTAGCGCCACTCTACTGAGGACTGTCGTGCTTTTTGGAGCAACCATCTGGACTCGGACCATGCTGTTGTGCGTGCCCGTTTTGTTTTATCATTTGCCCAGAGGACACACGCTCGTAAATGTAAAGTGCTTAACTGGCATTCGAGCGATGAGAGTATGAAGAGCGTTTACCAGGAGGCGTTGGTGAGCACGTTGCCCAGTTCGAGTCAGGCAAGTGATCCTAACGAACACTGAGAACAGATTGCCGCAGTTGTGAATGCATGCTGTGAACAGGCACGTTCCGAGGAGGCTGTTCCGTTGTGACAGAACTGGATTTTCGTCATGTCGATAAACCTCGTCAACGAGCATCGATCGATCCCACATGATTCTGAATATGATGACGACCGTCGAGAACTTAAACGCAAGCTGACTAAAAGCTTGCGCAAGGACCGTGAGCACCATTTGGTCGAACCATCAAAATAGATGGAAAGAGACGTTTTATCTGGGAATAGCAGAAGGCTTTTCTCCCTGATCCGTGATTGTACTGGCCGTCGAGTCGGTGTAAGTGAGATCATATGTGAAAAAGATAGTTCACTTATTACCAGTCAATAGCGCCGACTTGACAGGCGGGCTGAACATTTTGAAGAACATTCCAGCTAACCTCAACCAGACAACGTGGACGACGGAACCCGATTGGTCAGTTATTGCGTTTCAGACGGCCCTCCGTCGGAAGCAGAAGTGGTCCTGGAGCTAAAATTATTGAAGCCTCATAAAGCTCTTGAACCAGACCTCCTCTCTCTTTCTATCTACAAGGATGGTGGAGAGAGGTTGACATCGGAACTGACAAAACTCCTCCAGACAATCTGGGCGACTGAAGAGGTACCTCGTGATTGATGCTTATCAACAGCAATTGCCGTCTTCAAAAAGGGGGCCCGAAGTCTATGTGACAATCACAGAGGCATCAGTTTGGTGTCTGTTGTCCCCAAGATATGATCGTCACATCGTCTGGTTTAGATCAATAGGCATTCGAGATGCGCAAGCCGTCGTAGCGCGTCTAGTTCCATTCTCGTTGTAGCCACATAACTGCCTGATCATCTTCTAGCTTACTAGGATAATCAACAACTGCAATGAGTAATGAGTGTTTGGGCAGACTCTCCATCGGCATGCGGTATATTTGTGGACTGTGGATCGAGAAGTTTCCAAGATGCGCATCGAGGGACTGTCACGTTGTTCATGCAGCCAATCTGCTTGGTACACTAGTTAATAGCAGAAGACGACGATAGACAAACCCTTAGAGCTCCTTTCCGTCTTCTGGGCGATTGAATTGTCTCTGACCCTTTAAGAAAAACTAAACACACGCGCTTTCACTTTTCCTGTGGTCAATTATTGGATGTTTTTGCAACGCCCGCACGCTTCGTGTTTTCACTTTCCCTGTTGGCACCTCGTCAGCAATAGTGCAGGCTTTTATCAAGTTGAACATCACTCGCAATTGATCGCAGCTGTCACATTCCGATAGACTTTCCAGTTGGCCCCTTTCGAATGATGCACTAGACTTGAGTTTCGCTGTCATTAGAGCTCGTCAGTTGTGCATATCATCGCCACTGCCGTGGCTAGAACTCCGGCCACGCTGTTCATGAGGCAACCGTGTTTACCACTACGCCATTGACCTCACGTTAGGCCCGACCGAATAATCACCGCATGTGAACGCTCAACCACTTTCGCTTGTGAATAATAGTGCAGGCTGTTGAGACGACGATACCCAAATAGGTGCACATTTAAACAGTCGGCAGCCGCATGCTGACTGTAACATATTTCGGGTCAGTATAAACTGATATACCATTTCGTTTTACCCTGAATTTGTGAAGTACATGCCATACAGATCAATCCCGTCACAATGGTTTGCGTGCTGTCTGCCGAAGGAATGAGTAGAGCCATATCGGACGCACTTAGACCAGCGAGACAATAAGACGATTGAAGTACTTAACCGGTCTAATGGATAAACATGTTTATATTCTGCAATGTTTGTCTCTGCTTGTCCACTGTGCCTCATCGAACTTACAGTCATGTGCGTTGACTTCAGCGAGGTTAGTGTTCCACCCATCCACACTCACGAAGTCGTCGGTTGGTAATTCGGCCAGGGGAACTTAAAACAGCTCATGGTAATTTGGGAACTGCAGATCGTGTCACCTCTCTCAGCCCGGGAGTTTTCATGTCCTATTTGACTTACCTGATTTGAGGCACTATCCGAGGAAGGAAGACTAATAATCAATTTGTATTTGGGCGCTTACGTGGATTTGTTCCGTTAAGTTTGAAGTGCCTCTTATGAGTCATCCAAGCTATATTCGACTCTTGCCTTTTAGCCAGAAACGAATGTAATGGAAGTCTACTTCATGCCTGGTTGCAATCGCTTGGATCATTTCATTGAAACCTGTACTGGTGATGCTACCCGTTCCGTTGATATGACTTTCAGAACCTAGGGTTATTCAATTGTACACATATCCAATCGCTTGTCAAGATTTGTATACGTGTATGTCAATTCGATTTCAACAGTTCCGTGAATCACACACACGCATACACGCGTGTATTGACATGGACTTTAGGGTCCTCATCGGATGTTTTTCGTGGAATCCAGGCACCGCATATCGTGTTGTGATCTCAGTTCATTTGTAATGGTAAATGCGGTCTGCTAATGGGTTAGCGTGATTCCCCTATCTGCATTCTTTCACAAATTTACGCCTACTGTCTAGACTTCATGCTAACAAGAATGTATGAAAATATCGTATGATCGTTGTAGGATATCTGTGTCTCTCCGTAATTCGTCTGATAAGGTCCGTCTATCGATGAGCACTTTCATTACTGGTGCGTCTTTTTCATGTGTATTTTATTTGCGCTGTTTGGGATATCTGCTTGTAGCGTGACCCGACTGCCACTGTGTCCAAGGCGATCCTAAGCGAGTTCACTTACGTTTCATCCGGAGGACCGATTTGACTAAACTGGGTGTTTTTAATTGAATGAAGGCGTTTTGACATGTGTGTGTATTGTGAAATTCACTGAAAAGACTGTCACAAAGTTCACGTGTACATATATCGTTTCACTTATAATCATATGATCTTGAACCAGTTTTTGTGCACACTCATCTTGCACATGTAGTCTCAGTTCTACGTAACTTAATACTCGTTTGCTTATTCTGTATCGGAGGTTCCAAGGTTTGTTTGTCGCGACATTGAAAACCCTACCTCAGAATGGTTCACTGAGAGTGCGTAAGGTATCAGCTTTAGTAAAAAAAAATTTTGGTGACGCGTACTGATAAGCGAATATTTCTGGTAGCATTCTTTCGGGGGTTTTGCGGAGTGCGATATGTAGGTTCGTGAAATAGCAAGTCACTTACGGTGGCATATGTGCAGGCGTTCATGAAAGGAAGGATCGAACACATAGATTTCTGTATCCCTTGCTTTTGATCACTGTGCTCGCCTAACTGGAAATTCACGAATACCGCCAACCATTCCGACTGTACTTTGGTGAGAAATGCGTAACTCCTTAGTGTGGTCAATAATCGAGCTTAGCTAAATCGAGGTTTGCTTATCTATCTGCCGACTGCCCGATCAGTTTTCGCCTAAGCTAGACGTTTGTGTCTGACCGCACTAAATTCACAGATTGTGCCCTGACATGTTAACTTTTTGTTCTGTGATTACCTGCATGGCTTTCCGTAAACATTTGTGTTCTGAAGATTGGGTCGAAACGCTGTTTTTGAATGCAGTGAACGTTGTCGTTTGACTCAATCTGTCCTGATCAGTATTTCTTCATTAAATCAAGGGGCATGTAGTTATGCTGAAGATATGCGCCACTGGCAAGCTTTAACAGAAATGAACGTCCAGTCTGTTGCTTTTTTTGCAAGAGGGGTAGTTGAAAAGGCTAGTTGAATGTGTTGTTCACTTTTACTGTTGGAATATCAATATTGCCTGATGTTTTGTGTACCTCAAGATCTAAGATGTTTACAGCCAATGTCAATTTGTTGTCAGTGCTTTTTGTTTCGTGACGTTTTTGTATCTTCGTGATCTGCTGACCACACAACATTTACAGACTATCATGTTTCATGTGCCTGTTCATGATCTAGTGGGTTAATCATCTTTCAACCGTTCGCGCATTGGAGATGGGGGTTCACAACGGGAAAAGTAAATATCTCTTTCCTACCTGTGTGTGTTTGTTTATACTGCCCATTAGAGATGCTAAATCAACCGAACCGCAGGCATGATTTTTTTTACTTATCTGACAAACCAACTAGAGGTATGCGGTTCCCACCGCTGATTTGAATCCACCGGAAATCTCGATTCCCTCTTATTTGATATCTTAGACCTGTTTGATCGCCTGTGTTTCGCTCGTTTAGGAAAGTGTATTTGATTTTGTGCAACAACTGTATTCTCACGGCTTTACCAGTTATGTTCCATCAAGTTCAGCCATCGTCACATGATTTGTTGATGGTGCACTCTCTTCCTTGTTTGTGGTGTATGTCTTAACCAAACGGCGCGGCACGTTGTTTGTAAATGACTTCGTTGTTTGCTGTAGATGACGACAGCCACACAGTCGTTCAGAATATCTGACAGTTCGCTCAACTGTCACACGTTGTTATTTTAGAGAACGGTATCCAACTTATTCTAGTGCTTCCGGAGAATGCACAACTTCGCTGATGAGAATTTTTATAACCGTATGTTTGTAGCCGGTAATCTTTTCAACTTTACGATGAACGTCAGGTGTCCCGTTGATTTCGATAATTCTGCCTACAGTTGTTTTGCTGTCTGTGGACAATCAGCTGTCTAGAAACTGTTGTTCATCCGTCCGCACTTAAGTGACGGAATGTAATATACACAACACTTAGTCCGTTGCGTGATTCCGTGTGTCACAACCACCTGGATTGACCGGATAATTTCGGGAACATTGAAAATCACAATACGAGCGGTAATGTCTACTGTTCTTTGTTATATGCACAGTGCTTGGAAAGGCTTACTGGAAACGATCTGTTAAAGTAAGTTTGGTTGTCCGAGCTTTTATAATCCAACTGCACTTCTTAATGTTGCATCCAGTCTAAATCAACATCATCATCATCATCATCATAACAGCCATGAGCCTGACCAAAAGGTACTGTGGCTCGGGCCGCCGTTCACCTCAACAGTGACGTGGAATATCCTAGAAGAAAACGTTACTAAGAAGGGTGAAAATTATTGAGAAAAGACTAAGAGGAAGAAGCGGAAATGGAATGGATACAGGTACGCCATTGACTGCGACACATCGCCATCTCGGATAGCGTCTCTAACCAGCGGTTTGAGTGATCACGAGGACCCCAGCCAGGCAGGCGACACCTACCCACGTTGCTCAACATGAGTAGAAATGATGTAACTTGCGGTCGCAAATGCGAGTTGTGTCCGAGCCAACGAAATTTGCGGAACGACGATAGTGGGCTTAGTAATTTGCAGATTCCCTCTCTCCTGAAACCGCACGTCGGTAGTGCTCCGGACAGGTGGTTTTGTGCTATGAACTTGTCATCAACGGACGGGTGTACTAATCACTGATTGCCTGATTTGTTTGGGACAAAACCTTTCCTATCTGTAACCCGTTTAGCCATCAGTTCATGTACCTGCCCAGAAGTCCTGTGTTCCTCCACAGTATTGTTTCTACTCCGCTAAAAGCATGATTGCTTTATATTAAGAAAACTAAGGGTCATTAAACCGATTTTTATAATTCCATTTAATGAATCCTCCGACCTGTGGTCGACGTTGAATCGCTTACTGTACTGCTTCTATTGAAGGGGGCTGCGAGTGGAGTTACCATTCTTCAATGTCTGTCAAGTGTTTTAGTTTCACAAGGCGTTTTACGCATTTTGTTAAAGTATTGTAAATAATTGTTTATAAAGCAGCTTGTTTACTCGCCCTGCCCAGTTTCAATTGTCTAATCATCAGGCAGTTTTGACTGCCGTCCTGTTCAATCAAACTGCATGCGAATTTGTTAATCTTGCTTTGCTGCATGGGTTTGATTGTCAACCTACGCTGCACCTCACAGGAGTTTCTAGGGTTGTTAGATGTAGTATGGAATATTTCACATAGTTGTTTGTATATCAACTTACAGTGGGTTATCTCTAACAAGCTTTGGCCGTAGGCTGATCATCAATCGTATGGCTTGGGAAATCGAGAGAGTTAGTTAAATGGAATTCGATTTTGGTTCGGGTAACACTAATATACTCTTCAACCTTCTCCGTGCTACTGGTTACAGACGACCGTTGGTCACTGAAGATATCAGCAAGGCAAATAGTACAGTCGTTCATTATAAGTGCACATGGTTAGAACACTGGGCGGAGCACATTATGGGCCAATTTAGCTGACCTTCTGGCTCCACTTTGTTACCGCTACAAACTGTCAGCGTTTTACTCCCATACATCAGTTCAGGTTAATCTGTGGTGAGTCGTCTGACTGTTCTAGCACCAACAACGGCATACGTCCACTTTCACCATCTTTGTTTAATTTGTCTTACATAAAATAAAGCAGGACTGTCTCCGGCACTCACAATGTCATGGATCTCTTCTTATCTGGTAGAAGACTAACTGACCTTGATTACGTTGACGACAAGATGCTGCTGTTTGACAACTTTGAAGCAACACAAACAATGCTAAACGATATTTCACATTCTGATAAATACTTGAGAATGCGCTTCGCAAAGTGTTACTGCAGCACTGTTGTGATTACGTAGATGTAATGTTGTATAATGAAGTTATGGAAGGTGTTGACAGGTTTTGTGTATTTTTGAAGGTGCATCAGTGGTGGTGAAGGTGTAGGGAATGAAACAAACGCACGTATCTTAAAGACTAGGGCGGTAGTCGCTAATCTGGGACAGTTCTGGTGACTGATGGACATCTCTCTGAGATTTGATGATCACGTATACAAGGCTATAATGAGGGTTATTTTACTTTACGACAGCGAAACATGGCCGCTTAGAAGAGAAGACATGAACTGTCTTCACATATTTGACTACCGATGTCTGCGTTCGATCGCTCGTGTCGGGTGGTACCAGTGGGTAAGAAACAAAGAGATTAGGAGGCGGGTATTTGGTAGTGATTGTCAAACGAGACATTTTGTTGTTCAATTCCTCCATTTGCACAGAATTAGGTGGTTTGACCATACGCTAAGGATGTCAGCTAGTCGTGTGCCACACCGAGCACTCTTTGCCGACGCTGTGGCCGATTAGCGTAAGGCGCGAGGTGGACAGATGATGACCTGGTGTAGGGAAATGAAATAATTCACGAGGGGATTAGCCACTGTATCTTAAAGACTAGGGCGGTAGTCGCTAATCTGGGACAGTTCTGGTGACTGATGGACATCTCTCTGAGATTTGATGATCGCGTGTGTAAGACCCCTGTGAAGATAGCGTTACTCTACGGCTCACGAACTTAGCTGGACCGGACAGAGGACATATCCTGGGCTAGGGACCTCAGGACTCACAGTCGATGGCGGCCGCTCATGGTCTTTGACGTGAATATTGCTGTTTGTGAGGTGAGTGCACTTACTGACGCGAGGCAGCAGAAGCGTTAAAGATGCTGCAATGTTGTTTACGTCTCAACTTCAGTCATAAATGGGTTATTTGCTTACAAAGTGTGTGCGCACCCCGATGCCTAGATGTTAGTTTTTCAGTAGGCGGTCCCTTCCTCCTTTCATTTTTTATATTTTGGGCTTGTTTTCTTCTAGGTTGCATGGCAGTAAAACATCAGTGCGAACCATTGTTGTATCGCTGTTTTTGAAATTGACGATGTGTTTTATGAATATTATCAATTTTCCTCCTCATATCCTTTATTCATTACAGCTGTGAGCTGTACCAGTGGTGTACTGGATCGCGATCCGCTGTCATGTGTGCTGTGGATGCTGACATGCCGTTTCACGCGGTAGATTGCCATCTTGGATAGTGTTTCTAATCTACGACTAGGTTATGTTGTGAGGTGGTTTGGTCTACTGGCTTTATCACACATGTAACCAGTTCCTAAACGGTCGACGGTTGCTGTCGATGAGGTTGTCATCCCTGTAAATTAAGGGCAGAACTGTACCAGTGCGTGCTGTAAATCTGGAATCTTGTTCTAACAGGATTGAAATTTCAGTTGGCGTCACCTTATAACCTTTTGGTCCATATCTAAACTAGACCTGGTCGGGATATTTCGAATGTCAAGCAGATCAGTGACGCGATATCTAAAATCAGTGCTGGCTAAAAATAACTTACATTCAGCGCGCCCACTGTTATGCGGACAGTGTGAAGCTGGCCCAAACACCTCATCTAAACGGTATTCTACTTAATCATGCCCCTGGTCAGACTAGTCATGCCCAAACCATGTGTATATCTAAAAAGTACAACGCTTTCTGAACAGCTCTGTAGTTGGTGGGGACATTTTCAGACGGTAAAATGATTTTGGTGTACATCCATAACCTGTCCTGATAAAGCCTACCATCCGCGCGGCACGATACAGCTACCTACTCTACCGGTAAGCTTGCAGCCGTTGCGCTGCAGCAGAGCGGTGGCGTCGGTTATGGAGCTACCTGAAGTGTGCAACTAGTGTCCAGTAGATCGTAGGGGTGTTGTCAGCTTGATACCTTGACCGCTGTGCTGTGAGTTGCACTCTTCGAAACATAGTTGTCGACTTCCAGCGAATCTAGTGTCTGGATGAGGTCGGTCTGTTTTTTCCCCAATTTCTCTAGAATACAAAAGCTGAGATTACTTCCGATAGTTTGGACTCTAGGTCTGGGTTGGTGACAGTGCAAATTAGGTTGTAGAGGACGCAGCCTACTGAGGCAATGCTACGGTGATTAGTTATATCTGCTGTTGATACTATATGAGATTTATTTACAACTGATCTTTGGCAGAGACCGCTAATTAACCTGTAATTGGAGAAGGTTCAGTAGTAATATACGGTCAGTTGCCAGTTTGATGAATACAGCAGTTGAACCACCCGGTTCACATTGCGTGACGATGGATGCTGGATTAGATCATGAGTTGCGCAAACTTTCATGGTTGTATGTGAGCTAAGGATATCACCAGGACTCTCAAACTTGGATTAGTAAACGAGTAGGCCCGGTAACCATAGCCTACCATCCACAAGCTTGTCACACGGTACCAAATAAGTGAAAGATCGAAATACACTTCTCGAGGCGAATAAAGCTTACTGTTGATTTGACTTAGAAGTAGACTAGAACTGTTACTATTTTTTGTAAAATAAGGAGCCCTCTTTCCAACCTAAGTGATCTGAAGACTGTGTTCCTCTAGATCACCAGAAATTGACCCAGGCCTACCCGGCCCAACAGATTACGCCAATGTGATCATCATCATCATCATCATCATAGACAGCAATACATGTGGTTCACACTGATGCTTAACTGTCACACAACCATGAAGAAGAAACAAACCCTATTTAGGAAGAGAGAAGAAAAAAGAGGGAGGGGAGGGGACCTAACCATTAAAAAAGAGCTACTTCTACATTCAAACATACAACATCAAGGCGCCTACACCTTGCAAACAAACAACCGAGCTGTAAGTGAAAGTAAGGCGTCATCAGCAAGACAGCTTCCTTACGGCTTTCACTGCCCCGCGTCATTA
>JTDE01002139.1:52369-78684 GCA_014338405.1 Paragonimus skrjabini miyazakii | reverse complement strand
AAACTGCGTCAAAAAACCAGTCTTTTAGTGATGGCCGGTTTTATTATTATTACTATTATTGTTTGTTCATTTAAAAAGTAGAGTTAAGTTTCGTCATTGTTCAGTTTGGTGAATTCAACTAGCGCCACGGCTACTTTTGTCTATTTTGAGCTACACTACTCGAGGCCTTCCGAAGTTGTCTTCGTAGTCTTCAGCAGTAATGTTTGGCAGTTAGTTTCGGGTTAGAACAATTGACTGTTCATTGCTGTACAACAAAGACTGACTGTTACATCTGTGGTTAACTTACGTGACTGTGTTTTTGATCACGGCTTGTTGTCGTGACATGCCGCCATGTCGTGGCATCAGACGTGTACCTTGCTTCAATATGAGCACTTTTACGGTGGATCACAGTTTGTCGACCACTCACATTTACTTGTGACCATAGTCTGAAATTTTCATCGGCTTTCGTGACAGCACCACATCAAAAATGTGGTCCATCATGTGAGCCAAGTTGTTTGTCTCACTGGTCGGCTACGGGAACATTCCGTGTCGAGTCGTGGCGATAATTGACAAGCTGCTGACGTATTTGGACCAACCAACGTAATACATCAGAATGCCAGTTGTTTACCGATTTTCGGAATCGCGATAGGATTACAGCCGTTACTGCATCTTACATCCTGGGGGTATGAGACGTAATGAAAATGGTGGACGAAAAAGCACCACTACGAGGAGAGACTACCATCGCTTGCCATCGTTAATTTGATTCAAGCGGTCTACAACAGTTTGAGCATTGTTTCGTTTCAATGGTTTCCGAAGATCAGTTCGAACCGCAATCAGAAAGAGCAATGAGTTCGAACTGCACGCTAGGTGTTCAATGCTAACGGGTGGATGTAGGTAACAGCGAATAGCTTGGACTATTCGACACTGCGCTCAGCTTCTATGACAGTGGATATGAGTTGCCAGGATCGCCTCTTCTTAGTTTAACGAACGTGGGGAATAGCATTCTGTTTAGGCTATTCGTCACCTTGGGTTTTCTAGGGGACCTTTGATATATGCATGCGCTGGGTGCCATTCGGGTAAACGAGGAGACCTGCTGACACGCAAAATGGTGAGGACTATGACAGTGTTTTTTTGAAACCGTCCAGATGAAGTGTACCGTCTGACATCTAACAACTCCGTGGACTCCGCTGAAACACAATGTTTGATTAGCCTACCAACCACAGTGCTGCATTATACGGTACATACTTCCTGAATAACCTGTGGGATTTTGGTCCAACAGTTGTTAGGAACTTCAGGGTAAGAACTGCCAAACCAGGTTATTAGGTTAGTTTTATACTTATGCTCTACCAATCGTGTAGCCAATTTTTCAACTGTCGTTTGTGGTTGCTGGGGTCGTTGTCCAGCAGAAAATAATAACAAAAAGGGGCATGAAATGATGTGAATCTCAGTATGTGTTCCAATGAGAACGACAGTCCTGAATGGGACTCCAACACTTATAACTAATAGCTATGTGGTTTATCTGCGACCAGGTCTGATCGGGAGAGGAAAGCGCAAACTATAACAATAATGCTTACGATGCATAAAACAAATGCTGACGAAAAATAGTTCATGGTCAGCGCACAGTTGCTACAGCCACCCGCCAAATATATCTATAACGCATACTATGCATAAAACTAGTGCTGACTGTTCTTATGGAAATGGTGGTTGTGTGTATATTAGTATCATTTTCAGTAGCGTCATTCTTAGTTGCATTCCAAAAACTTGAAGCACTGCCGTTAGACAACATGCACTTGTTCTTGTATGTTTTGCCGATTGGTTCCCACTGTTTGGCACTCAGTATTGATCGGTAACATATCTAGCGTAGACTCGCTGCTTGTTCCAATTAGCTCTTTTTGTCAGCTTTCACACCTACTTCTAGTTCACTGTGATCCACTGTGTTAACGTGTGTCGAGTACAGATGCGTGAATTGCATGTCAAAACTTTTCTGTTCTTCCACAGTACCATCACCACGTGATGTGCTCATGTTAATTCTGCCTATCTGTTTTTCATGCTTGCTGTGCTAGGCACAACAACTTGTCGATGCTTGCTAGCGGGTAGGTGTATCGTCCTCAGCCATCATTGACTGAGATCATGGATATATATATATATATATATATATATATATATATTTCAACCCACGATTTCGGTTGACGGTGGCTGAGGACCGTTGTTTAGGATTGTATTTGAGATGGGCACTACTTGTTTAACGCGAAACTTATAAATTCACTTATTTTTTCACAATGGCCTTCTTGTGCGAAAGAGAAGCTGTCAACAGCCCAACTACCCGTTTACCGTAGTTGAGTTCCTTACTTTGTTCTAAACCATGTTCTACACCATGTGAGAATTTTTGTTAGTTTTTACCATTGAACTGACCCGCTGAAAACTAAATTCGTGTTTGCTGCGATGATTGTGTGCATGGGGTGTACACCTCCCGGATATGCACAAAGAATATCAACAGATCGTGTGCACTTGTTTTCTGTATACTTGTAATTGATTCAGCCGATACGTTTTCTCTGTTTTTATATTGATGGTTTGATTTCTTGTAAAAGCGTCTTAGCAGTGTTTTCTTGCATTGAAACTTCTTCGATAGCCCAGCGCCTCCACTGACAAGCATCGGCTAGTAATTTTGAATAGTCTTGAAGGTGTAAGTTAACCTTCAAACGTATACGTGTGTCTGGGAATGCAATCAAGATCGACATTAGTATGTGCTAATTCATTTATTTGCCTTGAACCATTACCATAACTCAGTAGTAATTTCCGAGTTACGGGCATGCCTATTTAGAATGGAATCTTGACCGATTTGTCTACAATCACCCTTGATGACTGTTCGTTGGCCACCTGGGCTGCGTTGCATTTCATTGATAAAATACTCACAACTTAACTCTTGATGACCAGATTGCACTGACAGCAACCGCAAGGGTCTTACTTTGTCTTTGTTCTGAATATCATCTGATCTCTCTCTAAAACCCACTGCGGACCGGTCTCATTCTCGTTCGGACCGCTTATCAAGTAGAGCATCGAGTGGTGATCAATATTCGTTCAGGCCAATACAAAATACAGATCCCTGTGGCCGCAACGAACACGAGGTGATTGTGAAGAGGCTGATCATGCCCATTCGCTCAATTAGGTTTCATTTTGAGTGTCCTAATCCATCCACTTCGGGCTGCATCTGTAGGCCTGGTGACCTGCTGAACGGGGTTTTACGATCTTAACACAAAACTAGCCGTTCCCAACCTCAATCAGTCAAGAGTTGTCTTTGCCAGCCTGCGTCTCCTGTGGCATCACAAAGTTGTCCAATTGTCGTTGAAGGGATGAGTATGTAATGTCTTTGTGCATTATGTTTCGCTCAATGGTTCGAAAACGTGGCCTGTTCACGACGAACACGTCAAAAGACCATCTGTTTGGCCATTGTTGTCCCCGCCAATTAGCTCAAATCAAGTGTACTGATCACGTGAACAATACGGACATTCGCCAACACGTATTCCAAAACACTCGTGATATACGATCAATCGGCCAACTGTTCACACTGAAAAGCTTGCTATGGTTGAGTCACGTACTCCACATGCCAGCTGAGCGTTTACCATACCGGACATCATATTATATACGAAGACCACCAGTAGTTGAATGAAACTGGGTAGTGACCAAGCGACAACGTGGTCACGAAATTTGAGGGCCCCGACTGTTCCATTGAGCAGATTGTACAGATGTCGCCTGGCTGGCTGGGGTCCTCATGATCACTCAAATCGTTGGTCAGAAACACTATTCGAGGTGACGGTGCGTAGCAGTCAGTGGCGTACCTGCATTCATGCCACTTCTAGTTCTTTTGTTTAATCTTCATTAAAGTTTTTAACCCCTTTGGTAACGTTTTCCTTTCCTGAGATATTCCACGTTATTGTTGAGATGTGTGGCAGCCCGGGGCACATTATCTTCTGGTCAAGCTCAAGGCCGTTGTAGTGATTTCAATTATCTTTCTACTTAGTAAATCTAAACATAAATAAGACCGTTTGTAATAGGTTGTTGATTATAGACATGGGTGCCGAATGGCGTAACACTATGTTGTCGTTCACGCGAGTCACATTTTGTGTCGAACCGCTGTGTGAATGCATCCTCGGTATCTGCCTCTGATATGAAGCCCGCGTTCCCGACTTTACTGTACTGTTCCTGATTTGACCGCATTCTGTCATTTTCGCCCCAATTTGTTGACTTCGTCTCTATAGCTCCTCCTCGAGCTTGTCCATCATCTTCTTGTGGTATCTTAGTTATTCTCTTTGTTCCGATTTAAATTTACTGTCACAAGTGAACACCATATGCATACTCAATCTTTTCATATAGATGTTTGTGTACAGACATGTGGCTGAACAGAAACTGCCTCTTATTGTTAAAACTACTCACGTTTTTACTAAGATTCACATTGTGAATATCGCTGCCAAACATGTGTATATGGTTGAGCCCAAGTCACGCGAGCTTCCATTTGTTGTTTTCTGTTGTCCATTCGCTTGACATACCTACCGACCTTCACATAAAAGTCATCTTTCAATCTGCAAGCTGGATACCCCTTATTACCTGGGAGCGTTTACAGTGGTAAAACGTAGTTGTGTGTAAGCACCTTTGTTAAAGGATTTTTGGTGGCGTTTTCTTCTTGCGCACTTAATCTTGATTTGTTTTAGTTCGTCTTATCCGTTTCACGATTCAGTTCATTTTGTCTCATCGCGTGCATTTTAAAACGTGAAGCAACCCTGCTCGTTGAAAATTCGAACTGAGTAGTCAACAACAGTTTTTGCGACATAACTTTCAAGCACATTTTGCTGTTTCATTCGGGTTTATAATAGCAGAGTTCAGTAACAATTGTGAAGGAGAACCAGAAAATCAGTAACTGAGCGCTGACAAGCACATCATAGTGCGTCGGTTACCGGCGAAATTTGGTACTGATTGGTATGTCTTTTTGTCAGCAGAGGAGTTGTTTCTCCTTGTTAGTTTCTACCGTCTACACGAACCGGAGAAACCTTCGATTTTTTGCTGTTTAACATACCCGAATGCCTTTCTCCAGGTTTAATTGAGGTCAACATGACAACTGTCGGGCAGTCGATGAGGCTGGCTCTTTGTGACCTGTCACGTTCTGACACAATTGAAACCTTGTTATTCATAACTCGTTCGAAATTGCTTATTGAACTCGTGACATTTGCATGAATTTTCTACAAGTCCTCCAACCCGCTTGTCTGATTGTCGTTCCGTTGTGTCTATGTAAATGGTTTGGTACTCATGAGACTCGGTTATTTTAGTGGCCTTTATCATTATAGTTTTATAGATCTGAGATCACAACGTAGCAAGACATCATTCAAACCTGGATATTTTCACGCAGTCTACATCCTGAAGATCTGTGGTGAGCCGTGAACGGGTTGGAAACGAACTGTTTTCCAATAGAAAACGTGCTCATCTTGAAAGTGCATGCTTAAAATGGAGTGGTCGCTTGTTATCTTCAATCCGTAAGCAACCGTTTCAAGGCATCGATTATCAGGTCTCCGTTATTTTTCGCACACGTACCATAGGGAGAAAATTCAACTGCTTAACTTTATTCGTTCGGATCAGACCGTGACTGTGCCGGAACGATTGATCGGTCTATCGATCGAGCGTAACCAAAAAATAACCAAACGACACAGCGTGTTTGTTATATGCCATTTCATCCTGTATGTAGCGGACTGTGTACAGACCATCAGGATGGCAAGAGTTGCTTCCCATACAGCCTCAAGCAAGACAAAAATCGAAAGCTAATTTGTATATCAGTTTGCTTAAAACATCCAGTGCAAGCCATCTACCGATCCTATGTCTGTCAGTCTTCGTCCTTTACAGAATGCAAAGAGGTATTTGGCAACGTTTTTTCTCAAGTGAATCATGTTTGTTAATAATAAAAAAAGACGTGTCTAGTTGCATGTGTGGCCTCCGGGCTATCATTCCGAACACTTCATTCAGAGAACAAAAGACGTTAGATATTTACACTTGGCAATAAATTGTATAAGGTTATCACGGTTATGAAGTCCTTAAACAAGGAGTATCGCAAACACTGTCCTGCCATTCTACTCACGCTTATGAAAGTGTATGGGGCTTATCCAGCTGGTCTGTTGATGATAGACAGATCAGTTGAGGTGTTTAAATAACTTTTCTACCTTTATTAATCAGATAGTGATTACTTTTTCAGGACTTCAGGGAAGTCTATTGATCAAGCTGACTTGGTGGCTGCCGGATGAGTTATAGTTGCCCTTGCCATTGGTTTTCTCCGATTTGTTCTGATCTTATGTTATTACTGTTGACTGATTTGCTTAAACGGATGCCAATTCGTACGTCTCATGTAGTTTACTGAACAGTTGCAAATATATGAATAACTCGGCATGCGTAGGTTGTGGACTGGTACCTTATCTTTTGAGTACAGGTTGCAGCAAACGAGGTATGGGATTTAGTCACATTGGACGTTCTATTTAGTAAATGTCCGAGATAATGCGTAGTCGTTTATGCCGAAGGCAACCAGTTTCAAGCACAGATTAAAGTATGTTGTGGCTCATTTGTGCGCGGCATATCGGTTGCCGTTAGATCGAACTATCAGAAGACCATTTCTTTACAATTGCAGACGGAGATCATGGAACTGTTCTGTATTTCAAATTGTTTGTCACTTGTTGTGTGTATATAGACATTAAATCAGTGGCTACCTTATTTGGTGGCGGGATGCATCTCAAATTGTTGAAATAACCAATAACGCGACAGGATTGAATTTCCGCCTCGTCGATTGTTCAAAATCTAATGTCGTCAGATCAGCAAGTCTACCAATTGACTCCTTCTAGGTATTTTTCCGTAATAAGGGCTGGGAAGTACCGGCCTTTAGAGAAGCGGCGTTTATCCAAACTTACCGTCTGGCTTAGTTTGCTCATCAGTAGTTGAGACAAATCATCTTATTGCCACCGTCCTTACCGCCTAACAAATTACTTGATCGTGTATCCTTTCACTCACCGGTTGTCCCTGTTCGCGGAATCTATATACCCTGTATGTTTTATGTTTGCGGCTGACGAAGTATACGAGACGCTAACATATAGGAACATGGTTTTGCTCCGATGTAAGTGCAGTCATTTGAGAAAATAGGACAGGGACACAGTTTCTGTTGATTCCTGATCAGTTCGGATTAGCTGTACATAGCTAGGGTCGGATTCCGACAGTGATTGTTAAACTGTCACAAAAATCAGGCTGGCAGGAGCGAGGGCCTCAAATGCGACTCATCGGTAATAGCGATGTATGGCTTGAAACTAAACGCATAACTTCACGGCGATTGAGCGGCGATTTGCTGTAATGGTTCTTGTGTAACAGTGTGACGAATAGGTTGATTGTGTTATCTGATAGAAACAGATTTGGTGTTCGTTGGTATTAATGTGTTCACTAACTGATGACTAATAATAGTTCTGTGATTTTTTCGGAAGTCTACTGTAAGCAAACGCAAAAATCCACACCATTAAGATTTGTATCAACTTAAATACGTATGAACCAATCCTCATCCCTTTGTGTTATATTGTTCGTTCCGTTCCGACAAACGTCGACTGTTACTTACACCTCTTTCTCCTCTAATTTATCAATCGCTGAACCGTTCGTTCTGAATACCTGTGAACGACCAGTAATGCGGTTGTTTTATAATTTGTTCGGTCTATGTGACTGCTTGGTACTAATCGATAATATTCTCCTAAGTGTATTTGCAGTCATTCGAAACTTTCGTTCACTAAGCATATATATGCAGCGGTGTTTTTCGGGGATGCATTTGTAGAGATCATTTAACAACACGTTTTGACGGTGCATTCGATAATCTGTCAGTGCATGTTTACAAGTTCATACTGCTGTTTACGCTACGCACATGTAAAAGGGCTGTGATGTTACACCTAGAAAGCTTATATTGTTGACTTCTCACACCTGACGAAGAATTTGAAAAAGTACAAACTTTGTTACATTGGATTAGTATAGAACTTAATACGTACTTGTATTTATTTCTAACTTTTTCGACCGACCGGTCCTTGCGCTTAGGCACTAACCAGCAGATTCGTTTTGTTTTTATAGATTGATGTCCTGATCAGCGAGGAACGTTTTGTCAACTCTTATGGTATCGTTTACTATCCTGTTCATTTTCTGCGCTTCTTATCTACTTCGGCATGGGAAAGCTTGACTGATTGAATGCCTGATCATAAAATACCTAGTATACTATGATAATCTGTAATTTCCCAGCTATGTGTACTCCGGATTTCATTCAAGTGACAAGGATGGATTTGTGTGTTATGGTAACAAAATTGTCTACGGAAGCATTTGCGAAACACATTCTATTTTTCTCTCCTCACTGTTGCGTACCAACTTGCATCTTGCTCTGTTAACAGTTGCACTTAATCTAACTTGTCAGTGGATTCCAGCTTTTAGTGTTCAACCACCCATCATCTTACTTGCGGCTTTTATGAGCCAAGTGGCTGCCAGAATGTGGTATTAGATTTGCATCCGTGATTAGCAAAATAGAAACTATTGACAGCCGTACTCTCTTATCTATTTGGGCGCTGTGGACAAACTGTATTAGAGTCACTTTTTAGTCGGTCTTTCAGAGTACCAGTGTAAAGACATACTTGTTCTAATCCAAGCCGTTAAGTACCATATTGGTTATTAGTGAGTAAAGCTGATTTCTGAAAATCATCGCGGTGTATAATCAACTCATATTCCACAGGATCATCTTCATTGTTTAAAACCATTTCAACAGAAGAGCTATGACAGAAGTGGAGAGATATTTGCAACCGATACTGTTTACATGATCTGTCACAACGAGACTGGACCTTGACGCGGTGTGACAGCTTGCGCATCTCGATGACCTATTGAGCCAAACTGAACGGTGTGGCCACCACACCGATAGAGTCATTCATGCCAGGCAGGCCAATGGGTAGAGGTCTGACAAACCAGTCTCCTGGTCCTCCAGGTTGGGGGTTGGAAGAAGGTTGGCATCATTTTCCGAAAAATATACCAGTTCTGGTACACTGCCATCCACACGCTGCCTTGCGGTATAAGCTTTTGAGCCAAAGACTGGTTGAGAACCCTAATCGTTCTCCTGTCTAGGTCTGGGCGCCCTGGCAGTATCTCACCCCACACACAACCATGAATAGTCACAACACAAGTAATTCCATACTGCATCGGCCATCTCGCAGTATAAACCGGGTCGCCCTATCCACTGCATACGGCAAGGTGGGTAGGGGAAAACTTGCTACTGCCCACCCGTCCTCCACTGTCCTATCAAATCTAGTTCTCAGGCCACTCCCGACCTCCATTTCTGATAGTTAATCCACAGGTCCCACAACAGATGTAGCTAACCATGGTAACACTGAGCCGGTAAGTTCCGTGTCTTGCCATTCAGCTTCATGCCTCCCTCGTCCCTTGCTTAGATTTAGAATGCGTATTAATATAGGTGCCTTTAACGTTCGCACTCTAAAACAGATAGATCAACAGGCCGCTCTTGCACGAACGTCAGACTCATTGCATGTCGATGTCTGCTGTATCCCAGAAATTAGAATCCAGGACAGTAGTCAGCGTATGGAAATAACAGCACCCACATTGTCTACTCGATACTGGTTATACACTTCGGGTGACTCCACAGCCGCTGTTACAGGTCAGGCTGGGGTGGGTATAGTCCTTAGCTCGACGGCCGCAGCCTCATTGATTGATTGGATTCTTGTTAACAGTAAACTGTGTGCCGTCCGCTTGGCAGGTTCAATTAAGACCAGCTCTAGACGCAAGACTTTCAGAAATTTATTCATTGTGTCTGCTTACGCTCCTACTGACTGTAGTGACATCGGCGTCAGAGACGCGTTTTACTCGGATCTGGCCGCTCTCCTTCGGTCGACACGTGGCTCTAATATAGTCGTTCTGGCGGGAGATATGAATGCTCAGGTCGGTCGCCTTGGTGAGGCCGAATCTTGTTTGGGTGGCAAGTTTGGGATAGCGTCACATCGGTCCGATAATGGTGAGCGATTGTTGCAGCTGTGCGCTGAGTATAAGCTATTTTTAGCCAGCACTAGTTTTAGGCATCGTGCGTGTCACTGTTATACTTGGCGCCCGCCTTCTCTGAATCAGGCATGGTCTCAGATAGACCACATAGCTGTTGGTTACAGGTGGCGTGGTTGTATTCAAGACTGTCGTTCTTATTGGAGCACGTATTTGAACTCAGATCATGCATTGGTATGTTGTCGTTTTGTTCTTACTTTTGCTGGACAACGACCACACCGACAGCAACGATTGGTTGTTGAGAAACTGGCTTTACCATCGGTAAAGCATAAGTACCAAACCAGCTTAGAAAGCTGCCTTAGTGGTGTTCACTCCGATGACCCTAATAGCTGCTGGATTCAGATCTCACAGGATGTTCAGAAAGCAGGTACTGTAGCATGCGGCACAGGGGTACATAAGTTTAGCAAACATGGGATTTCAGAAAAATCTCTGGAGTTGTTAGAAGCTAGATGGAAGGTTCCTACTGGTGGTTCACATAACAAGCCTAGATATCTGTAGGAAGCTGAAACGTAGTCTAAATGCTGATCGTGAGGCTTGATTGGGGGAAGAAGTTAAGGAAATGGAAACTGTCTTTGCTTCAGGGAACACCGGCAAACTATTCAAGCTGATTCGTGCTACTGGTCCCAGGCGACCCTCTGTACGTGAAGTTATCAGTGAGGCAGATAGCACACTAATCTATAAAAAGTCCGGAGGGTTGGAGCTTTGGGCAAAACATTTCGAGGCTCAATTTAGCTGGCCTCCTGCTTCTACCTTGCTGCCTCCACAAACTTCTGATGTAACACCCTGGTCGGTAGATTTAGAACCACCCACTGAGACTGAGGTTCGCAATTGCATCTCGGCTCTTGATCGTAATAATGCTGCTGGTCCAGATGATCTAGTGCCAGTACTTTCTAAAGAAGGTGGAGAGGTGTTAGTCGAGGCCTTGACTCAGCTGTTTCAACTTGTGTGGATGACGGAGACCATCCCTCCGTGCTGGGGTCACGCGATAATAGTTCCTATATTCAAAAAGGGTATTAGGAGCTCTTGTGAAAACCATAGGGGAGTTAGTTTGACCCCAGTCATTTCTAGGGTTCTGGCATCCATCATACTCTGTCGACTCGCTGCAGTTCGGAAGTTAAACATTAGGGAAGAACAGGCAGGTTTTCGTCCTGGCCGGGGATGTATAGATCATATTTT
This sequence comes from Paragonimus skrjabini miyazakii, assembly GCA_014338405.1. Classification (NCBI taxonomy): domain Eukaryota; kingdom Metazoa; phylum Platyhelminthes; class Trematoda; order Plagiorchiida; family Troglotrematidae; genus Paragonimus; species Paragonimus skrjabini miyazakii. Next base: position 67,437 of record JTDE01002139.1, on the reverse strand, counting down.
TACAATTCGTCAATTTTTGGAGCAGCGTCATGTATACCGCCGGCGAACAATTGCGATATTTCTCGACTATAAAGGTGCGTTCGATTCGGTAGATCGATCTACACTTTTAGAGTCGCTTAAACGCAGGGGTGTACCGACCAAGTATGTGAACATACTGTCGGCGCTTTACTCCCATACTTCGGTTCGGGTTAGGGTTTACGGTGAGTTGTCTGACAGTTTCAGCACCAGGGGCGGCGTTTATCAAGGCTGTCCCCTTTCACTATTTTTGTTCAATTTCGTCATGGACGAAATAATAGAGGACTGTCTGCGGCACTCAAATGAGGCTGGTGTGGACCTTCTGCCTGGTGGAAATCTGACTGATCTTGATTATGCTGACGATAAGGTGTTGCTGTTTGACAACTTCCAAGCAGCACAAGCAATGCTAAACGCCATTTGGCGTTTTGCTAAGTACTTCGGAATGCGCTTTGTAAAGTGCTCCTGCACGATTGCTGTGATTACGTAGGCTTAGTGTTAGATAATCAAGTCATGGAGTTTGTTGACCGGTTTGCATATCTGGGAAGCTGCGTCAGCGACAGCGGAGGAGTAAGAAATGGAATAGAAGAGCGCTTCTTTAAGGCCAGAGCGGTGTTTGCTAGTCTGAGTCATCTCTGGCGACAGAGAGGTATTTCTCTGAAGCTCGAGGGTCACATGTATTAGATAACAGTGAGGGCTGTATTACCATACGGCTGCGAAACCTGGTCGCTCATGGTAGAGGACGTGAACCGTCTTCAGGTATTCGACCACCGATGTCTGCGTTCAATCGCTCGTATCGAGTGACACCAGCGAGTAGGCAACGAGGAGGTCAGGAAGCGAGTGTTTGACATTGATTGTCAAATGAGTTCTTTTATTCAGTAACTACATTTGCACAGACTTAGATGGTTAGGCCATGTACTAAGGATGCCAGCTAGTCGTTTGCCACACCGAGCACTGTTTGTTGACGCTGCGGCCGACTGTCGTAAGATGCGAGGTGGACAGATGATGACCTGGCGTAGAGAAATGAAATTGTTCACGGAGGGGTTGGTCACTGTAGACCGGGTTCGTCTCCTGGGCTGGAGCCCTCGCGGCTCACAGAGTCGGTGGCTTGAGACGTAAGGTGAGATGGTGGCTAACCGAGCTCAGTGGCGTGAATGTTGTCGTTGTTTGTGAAATGAGTGCATTTAATGACGCGGGGCAGTGAAAGCCGTAAAGAAGCTGTGTTGCTGATGAGGCCTTACTTTCACTTACAGCTCTGTTGTTTGTTTGCAAGATGTAGGCGCCTTGATGTTGAATGTTTGGAGATAGACATAGCTATTTTCAATGATTAGGCTCCCTCTCCTCCCCCTTTTTCCTCCTCTCTTCCTAAACAGGGTTTGTTTTTTCTTCTTGGTTATGTGACAGTTAAACATCAGTGTGAACCACTGATGTATTGCTGTCTATGATTATGTTACATGATTCCTTCACGACCTATTAAGCCTTACATACTCTGATCGCTCTTTCATGAGTTCTTACGTACCCTCCCATTGGTTAGACTGCATTCTTGTGACCGAAGTTTTAAAACTTTTCCTAAATCCACCTTGTGCTTGCCTGATATTTTCCTTTCAGAAGTCGTTGAATGTACAACTCTTTATTCTTTTACATCAATCACATCGTTTGCTTCAATATTTTGCCTGAGTCCTGTATTTCTGATTATATACCTTTATCTTAAATCAGGCTGAGCCGCCATTCTGCATAGATCCGTGCTCGCGCTTATGGTCCTTCTGTTTACCTTCTACTTAGCACGATTCCAAATTAGTCTCCAAATATAAATGCAACAATTGAATGTAAAAATTAACCAACATCAATTCTATTCTGACTCCTGAAAACTGGATTGTGAATGTTCACCACCAAAGGTGCCTACTATATTTGTTGACTTGGCTTGTTTATTGCCTGTGATGTTTGAATGTTGAGCCTGCACAGTGACAGGACTGTTTATTCAGCGTCTGTACTTGATCTGTTGTCAAATTCTGAGCGTGATAAACATCAAGCAGGGCTTCATTGTATAGCTCCAACCGGAATGAATGTTGTTATGTCGTTCTCCTCTTCCTTTCATGAATCTTTGTGCCCTAGTAATTCCTTTAGTTGTAACGTCCTCAGCTGTTATACTGCTATCTAATTTCGAGGAATACGGCTAATTCAAAGTGTCCCGTTGAATTGTTAGGCACATCCAGGCCTGACGCGTTTCGTCTACAAACAATCATTAGATTTTTCAGTCGACTTAAATCGTAGAACCACGTTGTTATGTAAGATATTCATTATTTTTGTGCAATTTACTATTTGTACAGTGGTACAGATTCTTAAAAAACTTGATTGACCACAAAAGTGAGTGTGAGACTGTTTTGCATGCGTCACACGCCGACCTTTCTTTTCTCCGTCGATGCACCTGTCCGGTTTGATCGTCCACCTGCTTTTAGAAAACTCATTAAGTTAGAACTGATTATAGCCAATCGTCTGTAAAAGGGTGCAAACTTCTTTTTATCAACATGTGGTTGATTTAGCTATACGGTACATCGAAACGCAAATTGCTGAATATTGATATGCACGACCATGGAGATTCAACTGAGCTTTATAATGAGTTGATGTTTAATTGACTTATCATTGTTTGCGCTCCAATTTTGACACTCGTCTATTTCATTCCTTTTATTTTGTGCTCGATTGGTGCACTATGGTAATCCGTTTAAACAAATGAGTAAAGATAGCACTTCATATCCTCAGCGGTCTTGACATTCCTTCGTCTGCCGTCGATCCTTCTCGTGATTGGTTGTTCGGTCGTGCCCGGTATTCCTGCTCTAGTGACTAAGTTTTATTTTCCTACCAGTGCATTTGCGTTCTACTAGGTATATTACCTTCTCCTTCCTCACGTATACACCAGTGTTTGATAACATTTTTATTTGGATGCACTGAAAATGCAAACTTATTCTTTTGTTTGTTTACTGAACGGTTTATCCGAACAGTCGAGGTGACTGTAGTCCTGTTCGGGCCCTCTGTCGGTGTTTCTAAAATGAACGCTCGAATGGATAAACAGTCTTTCCTCTAATCACGTAGGTGGGTAGGTGTGGTGCAAACAGTTATCACAAGTCAATGTCATGTAGGCTAATTCTCACTTTGAATGACCGTATCAGGTGATGGTTTTTCCCCTGACTATGGGTATGGGTAAGTGGAAGTCGACGTGACCAAAGGCTTCGGGTAGGAACTGGGCTGCATAACTGTCCGTTGTTGTCGTCCCGTAAGTGCGCTTCAATCATGCTGATCAGCGACACAGTGGGTAGTACACATTCGTTTGTTCAGAGCGGGTTATTACGCTTCTCTAGGCTGTTGGCGTGACAATGATAGCAAAGGACGGTGCATTGTCGATTTTCAGATTAAACAGTAAGCAAGGTCGATGTCCCTAGATATTTTACTCGAAGGTGTATCAATGAAAATCTGATAGGTTCTTTATTTGGAATGCGTTTGATTGCGATAGTAAAACAGATGCTCGTTTTTTAGTTGAATAATCAGTGGTTGATCATCATCACCATCACCACAACGGCTTTGCACCTATCCGGAAGATACTGTGCCCCGGGCTGCCACACATCTCAACAATAACGTGGAATATCTCAGGAAAGGAAAACGTTACCAAAGGGGTTAAAAACTGTAATGAAGATTAAACAAAAGAGCTAGAAGTGGCATGAATGCAGGTACGCCACTGACTGCTACGCACCGTCACCTCGAATAGTGTTTCTGACCAACGATTTGAGTGATCATGAGGACCCCAGCCAGCCAGGCGACATCTGTACACTTTGCTCAATGGAACAGTCGGGGCCCTCAAATTTCGTGACCACGTTGTCGCTTGGTCACTACCCAGTTTCATTCAACTACTGGTGGTCTTCGTATATAATATGATGTCCGGTATGGTAAACGCTCAGCTGGCATGTGGAGTACGTGACTCAACCATAGCAGGCTTTTCAGTGTGAATAGTTGGCCGATTGATCGTATATCACGAGTGTTTTGGAATACGCGTTGGCGAATGTCCGTATTGTTCACGTGATCAGTGAGCTAATTGGCGGAGGAGACGATGGTCAAACGCAGCAAGTTGCACAAGAGTATTATATACCCTTCGTTTCGGCGGCAGCCAAACGCCTTTTTGACGCCACAGGTGACGCGGATTGGTAAGGGCATTTTGTGCCTCTGCTATCCTCACTAATATCTCATCAACATTACAGACTGAAGAGATAGTGCTACTCAAACACGTGAACTATCACAGTCTCATATAGATTGTACGCAATACAGAAGGCAGAAGAAGAAGAAACTCTTTCAAACTGCGAAACGCATCCCGTACAAACTAGCTCGGTCACTTACCTTGTTCAGCATAGTCTGCATGTCTTAGGCAGATGGGCTAAGTAAGTCATCGGCATACTCCTTATCGGTCAATCTATCGCCAGTTGGAAGCACAACATCAAGTTTACTGGATTCGATACACGCACAATCGTGGATGTCGTTCATGACGAAGTTGAACAGAAAGCACACGTGTGTATACTTTTGGCGAACACCACTGGAAGTACTGAACGCCCGAAACAGTTCGTCGTAAACTCTCACACATTGCATGCAGAGCAGGTATATTGTATTCACAACGGATTCGCGTATTTCTCTGAAACTCCCTTGCAAAATGGGTAGTTCCAAAAAACGTTACAAGCAGCTGAATTAGAAGCAATTACGACTTTCATCTACGTAAATGAGTGCCGATGCTCCAAGATCCATCGCAAGGTAAAAATGTGATCAACGCACTCCTGACCGGATCGAAACCCTGCCTGTTCTTCACGTATATACTTTCTGTGGGCATAGTGAGCTGATGTAGATTGAGGCCAATGAGTAACCTAGACGCAACGATTGATGCTTCTGTGGCTGTCAGGTAGACTTCGGACCCCCTTTTTGAAATCAGCACCAGTCAGGAAGTGCTTCTTTAGTCTCCCAAATCATCTGGAGGAGTTTTATCAGTTTTGATATCAGCCTCTCCCCACTATTCTTGAAAAGAGAAGGAGAGAAGAGATCTGGCCCAGGAGCCCTATTACGCTTCACTAGCTTAAGCTCCAAGACCACTTCTGCTGCCGACGGAGGGTCGTTCGGAAGGTATAATAACTGACCTTGCGGGTCTCGTCGTCCACATGATGTGGTCGGGGCCTGATGGGCTCCTCCTAAAAATTTCCAGGGCATCATTCAATTCGGCGCGATTAGATGGTGATAAGTGTTCCTGTTTACACCTACTAGACGGCCGGTACATCCAAGGTTCAAAGAAAAGGCCTTCTGGTTTTTTCAGATAAAAAGGCACGTCCCGTCTTTTTCGACTGTTCGACCAAATGGTGCTCACAGTGTTTGCGCAGGCTTTTAGTCAGCTTGAGTTTAAGTTCTCGACGGTCGTCATCATATTCAGAGCCAAGTGACATCGAGTAGTGCTTGTTCTTAAGGTTTATCGACGTCACAGAAATCCAGTTCCGTTGCAACTGCACATGTCCTTCAGAACATATCTCTTCACAGCAGGTTTTCATAGCTGCTGTTATTTGTTCCCAGTGTTCGTTAGGTTTACTCCTCTGGCTGAACCTGGACAACTTGTTCACCAGTGCCCCCTGGCTAGCGTTCTTTACACTTTCCTCACTCGAATACTAGTTATTTATCTCTCGTTTATGAATGTATGACCTCTGGGTAAATGAAAAAAATCGACGCGTACAACAGCATGATCCGAGCCGGTGGGTTGTCGGTGACTGATAGTCATCGGTGAAAAGAATCGTTCTGAACTGTTTGTGAACCCCCATGAAGAACATTCTGTTTTTCTCCGGCAATGCATGTTTTTGTGGGGACGTCCTTTTAGCTAACCTTCTGACCATTCCGAGAACATCAAATTCGACAGCATGTTTGTATTTACCCCGATCATGGTTACACTGTTTGCTCTTCATGTGTAAAATGAACGGAATTACTCTGGACCTTTTTCGGCGACTTCTAATTGAATTGGTTCGATCTACAGCCGCCTTACTACACTGTCATAAGCCTAGTTGATTTCAAATCACTGTTTTATTCATCTAGACGACACATCGTTTTAAAACATTTGACCACGTTTCAATCAATATTTTGTTTACTCACACTCACCGCATTTATTGATATTTTCTCTTGAATTCGGTCATTCACATTGGGTTTTTCACCTTCGGTTCTCTTCCTCTTTTATCATTTCTTAGTGTCATGCTTAACAGTGGCTACTAACAGAGGTTCTTATCCGTCAATGTATTTTTCCAACATCCATAATTCTAAAATGTGCAGTCACTTAATGATTGGTGTGTGAACGTTACCTGTTTTTTCGATTAATGGACCAGTAGATTGCTTTACACGAAGAAAGCCCACACACAGAGCGCTGAAGTCGATTGGGATTAGGATTAAACTAACTGAGAAGGACGGGGCGGAGTACAAAGATGATTAATGTCCATGGGGACGGAATTAGTGTATGTTGGGTTTCGACTGATTACAACCTGCACAAATTTCGTTTGTTCATACAGGCGATGGTTTCATGTGTGTGTAGTTGAAGGGGTTGCATGCTCCTGGATAATACACTGTGTACACGTTAGAACTCTTCTCGCTCGATCGATCATAACATGATGTCGTGTCTCGTACCCGTTCCGTCCATTCACCAACACTAGCATGTTAATCGATAGTAGACTCACTTGAAGTAGGAGGAAAAGTAAGCCGTTACCATGTTATTTTACATTTTGAATTTGAACAGCAAGTCATCACTCACAGCTGGTGTCTCAGTGCCCAGTTTTTTCAACAGTTTAGATTGGATTCTCTGTGAACAGACTTCCAGTTACCAGTAGGTTCTTCTTTATAGCGTTCAAAAACTGGCCCTTTTTGCTTCGTATTGATCTTGGTAGTTGTGTAATCTCGCTTTCGCTTTTGATGTCATTGTTCTACTTAATCCTCGGTAGAGTTTTCCTGCAAGAGACATTTAACGTTTATGTCTTGTTGCCGTTTAGTCCATAAGGTGTGGATCTCGTTTGTTCACCTGTTTCCTTATCCCTACTACTGTTTATTTTTTCACTAGTGAAAAAAGACCCATCCCTTTTCTTGGAATGCTCGACATTCATATGACTTGGCGTAAAGAAATGAAGTCCTTCACGAAGGGTTTAACCACTACAGGTCGGGTTCGCCTCCCAGGCTGGGAACCTCGCGAGTCACAGAGTCGGTGGCCTGAGACGTTAGGTGAGATGGCGGCTAATCGAGCTCAGCGGCGTGAATGTTGTCGCTGTTTGTCCGAGTTATCAGTGAAGTGAATACACTTAATGACGCGGAGCGCTGAATGCCATAAAGGTGATGTCTTGATTTATGTCTGTGTACTCGAAACCGAGTAAGCCAATTGTCGCTCATCTGCTGCAGATGTGGTATGTTACTTATGGAAAGTTTACTCGTTGAGGTTCACAAAGCATGGCATTGAACCAACTTGACTTACGAACCGGGCCTATTATCCATTACGTATTGAGGTTCAGTATGTGCTTGACGTTCACTTCATGCTGATTAAGATCAGATGATCCAGGTGAACTTAGTATAACCCAAGTGTTTCAAACTGTATGTTTAAGTACTCAATCAGTCATTCACACTAGTGTATTATGTGCAGGGTTTCACGATTCCGGTGCCCACTGTAATTGCATCAGACTTCTGTATTCATATGCGAATTGTAGACAGATAGCACAGGTTTCTGTTATAAGTTGGTTTGATGACGCTTTCATAGGTAACAACGAAGTGAGTAGGTGACTACGGAGATTGTTCTGACTATGTGACAGGGTAAGCAAAAACAATGAGTTCGTAATGTGTAAGTATGACGCATGAACATTTGTTTATTGTTCATTGATACTGTGTACCTCAGGTTGACCGTCACTTTGCTGGTATTCTACTGACAGTTATCCTCGGTTCGTAACATGAACGTTACTGATTGTAACGTTTTCCTGACTGCCGTTTTATCTGAAAAATACAAACACGAATGAAACCGATCACGTGTTGGTGTCTATTCTCTTTCGGAAGAAGACGTATTATGAACACAGGTATGATTCACTGCATTGTTCAAGCAAGCTTTCGATTTCATCGTGTTTCTTACGTTATTTGATATTATTTATTCTTATTGTGCTGAAGCTAATAGCTTTTGTCTTGCCTTTTCTAATTCTTACCCCTCTGTCACCTTAACTTCATCCTTCGGAATTTGCTAAGCTTTTTTCAATTATGTTTAAACATTTACATTCGTAAACCCGAGTTTGGTAAACGTTGTCAAAACGACATGGTCCACTGATTCCTCTTTGTTCAGTGCAAACCTTATGCCTCAGTCAACAGATAATATCGACCAACATTAACAAAGATTTGTTTTCTCTCTCTCTCTATTTCTGGCGCCAATACACTGGCTTTTACAGGCGTTTTCAGTTTAGGAGAAGACGAAAAACAATTCAAACACACCTTACTGTTACAGTTTACTTTTGATGTCGACATAAACTGGCTCAACCATCTGGTGTTGTTTGATGCGAATAACGTACATTTACTCATACACATATTCTGTTTTATAGAAACGATTTTCATTTTGTTTTTCATAAATTCACATGCTGATCGTTAAGAATAAAATCGCTAGTGAAATGGAAAGTTTGGATTACTATGTGTTTACTTTTGCTTGATATTTATTGATCTTGAACCTTTTTTGTAGTGCTAAATTAACACAGTTCAGGATAGAACTAATGAGACATTTGTAGATGGTTGATGAGCTGAATAGGTTGGTGTATACATGGCTTCTTTGATAGGCTTCGGTGGACGTTCTCCAACAACTTTCCCATGCCGATTCTGTTCTGGCATTAATAGGCTTTCTTCATCCTTTCAAAGATTACAGTCAAACGGTGTACACCTTTTACATCATAAAAGCTTGTGTACCATTGAATTTACTCTAGGCCTAATGATTCCGGTATCATTGATATCATACTTTTGTAAATTGTTGTACTGAAAAGGATATACATCAAATATACTTCTTGTCTTACAGGTCGCATTTTCTGCTGGGGTTGTTGAGAATTGTTTATGTTTGCCTACTAATTGCTTTGGTGTTGGTTTGAACAAAAACAAAAAAACTGTTGATGGTTAGGAGCATTGTATCTTGTACAATTAGAAATTGTGGACGTATTCCAGAAGTTGTGATGTCCATGGAAGCGATTGAATGTTGGACCCTCCAGTGACTTTCTACCGGATGTTTACTAAAGATACTCGCAGTTTCGTATCGTAATTTGACTGCTTTTCATGAATCTCTGAAGTTGCTATTGATAGCGAAGCCCACCCGATTCTATACGGTTTTGATGATAAAACTCAGACCCTGATTAGTGTTATCCGGTCTTCATCCGCTATGCTAAGTTAATTACCATAGAAACGCTTGATTTCCTACCAAAAATAACTTCTTGTAGACTTCAGTTTCACAAACCCGGTGGCTGTTAAAACTCGACTGAAATCCGTTTGTAGTTTACCAACCAGCCAATCATTGATTTAGGATTATTTATGATTAACAAGACGTGGGTGACTATGTTCATTCGGAACGAATAGGTTGTTGGTCAAGTGTTCGCACTGAAATAAGAGAGATTACAAAGTTCGAGTAGGGCAAGATACAGTCGTTAGTTCACACTATGGCACTATTCCAAAGCTGTTCTTAACTTTGTCATCAAAGTAGGCATCATATCTGCTTCATAACCGAATGCATTATTTCCTTCGATGTTTGAGTCCTTGAAGCGCATTAATAGTTACATACGTAAAAAGCATCGCAAACGCTGCGCACACAATTACAGAGGACGAACATTCTAGTGACGGAATTATTGATGAAATTGAAATTGAAACGGAACTGTGAACTCATTGTGTATGTACTGTCAATCTGATTTGTATTTCTGTATTAGCCGATTGCGCTTTCGACACTGGTCATGACGTTCACTTTGAAAATGTCGAGGATCTATAACTACGTAAGAGTTTGTCACGTGATATCTGGGTTATGGACACTGCAATCTGTGCTTCCGATTCTTATGGTACTTGCTGATCTGCTTCAGTTCGAAAGCTGGCATCTTTTGGTGGCCGAAAGGATTGATCGCCTAAGTGATCAAACAGACTTTATGATACTCCTAAAGGCTTACACACCACCTCTCAAAAACGAATGATTTCCGGGCCGGTTTGTTTGACTGATGAAATTGATTCCATTTATTTCCTCGTATGCTCCCACTGCGCTTTGCTTACTGATCAACTTCAGTTTAGCCGTGGTTCCCGGGTGATGCGTACATGACTTATAAACTACTATCTTCCGAGTAAATGATGACCTGGGCTTCGTTCCACCTTCACAATCGGCTCACCTACTCTAACAAAGCTTCCGAGTCAATCGCGAAACTCCAACCGTAACCTGCTTGGCCGATTGATATATAGCTTTCTGATATCCCATTAATTTGAATGGACACGGCTCACCTCAGATCACCAGTTCGTATAGGCTACAACTACAAGGATGTGAAAGAGAAGTTGTGTAATATTCCATGATGCTTGCCTTCAAATGACATTTCACGATCGGCTCCACCTTGATTCAGACTGATCAGGTAGATTTAGTCTGTGCAGGGTTCGAACGGGAAATTCTTTCTGTCACGAATCGAAGCTCTTATCAGCTCGGTCACCAGCATCGTGAGCATCACGTGCTACAGAGTAAATGTTTCAGTTCAAAAGCGGTGTGACTGGACTCTTTTAGTGTTAATAGGCGAAGGCCGCTGCGGATTACCTTTTTCCACCGGTTATGAGGACAAACGTACGATTAGAATATGTGATGACATTCACTACAAATTATCGTCTGACGTTTTCCATTTTCGTAGTCAATCGATTTACAAAATTCTCTAGATCGATACAAATAGTTATTGAATGGCATCAGCACTAAAGTGTAAAACATTTACCCAGTGATTACCGTTCGTTCGTTAAACTGCTTTGCAAAGGTGCTGAGCGAAAAATGTTGTCGTGCGAACGCTTATTTTGGTTTTTCAATATATGATATATGTCTTTTTGGAGCAACCGCCCCCCGCATTCCGCATCACATACAATATGATCAATCTTCATAGGGTAATCTTTCTAGTTTATGAATGATTGAATGGGGCATGGAGCGCACACATATTTTACACGCTATCGATCTCGATTTTCCTGCACTTTGTGATTCGTCGATGTGAAACTGACGATTCGATCGCAAATTGAAATAATCGCGCAAGGAGTGGAACGCGTGTCTATATCGATTATTGTTAAAGAATATGCCCGGTGTAGACATATGTCTATAGTTGTTTACAATACTGAGCTGATCAAATCTATACTCTCTTTTTCCATCTTTGTATTCATCTGCACCACTATCGGCTTTACTGTTTCTGTATTGCACGATTGCAAGCGAAAGAATGCTGCTATTACGACAGTAACAGTATTTGTGTGAGCATGAGCTGACTGCATGATGACAGTCTGCACGTTGACTACTCATGTTATCAACTTATCTTACGGTTCCAATCCTCCCTTCCTGGCTGATTTTACCGACGTCTTGTGGAGAATTGACGGGGACATAACTACTCATTTACGTCGAAAATGGTTCTTTGGTGACATTTTCTATCGACTGCAAACCAACTATTGTTGCTCAGGTTTGTCACTAATGCGCACAGCCTCTTTCTGGTGCTGTGAGGTGTGAACTGTTTGTGCGGAAAACGCTCTACTACTGTCTTTCTAGCGTTTCACTCACCTGGTAAGAACACACAGCACACTGTGACACGGTTTGTCAGTATTTTTCCACAGTGAGAAAATATCGCATGCTTTGTTAGTCAAGCCACATGCAAACTAGCAGTTGATAGTTCACCTTTCGTCTTCGATCGCGCGCATTTTCAGTTTGTCTTAGGTGGCATGTACTGCATCATCACGTCGAAAATTTACCCTCGCTCTGTAGAAAAATGATAGTATCGGGTATTTTGTTGGATATTATCGGGCTTCAGCTATGCTGTGTTCTGGCCATATTGTCCGCTGTTATGTCTTGTATTCCCTGTTCGATCAGTTTGACTGTCCAACTATATCATATTATGACAAGTTCTTTTTTAGATGAGGCCTAAGTTCTCTTGCTATCTTACTAGGATAATTGTTAAGTTCATGTCCAACAAAAGCACTGTCGTTCAAGTTGACAAATATTTAATAATTGTATCATAAGCCGCTCTGGATATACAAAATAAGCGAAGTGGTGATAGTGAAGTGTGCCTTGAGACGAGCACCTCATATTTGGGAATCACATATGCTTTCCGAGATCCCTAGAAGGCGTCACTCGTTGTTACAAGATGATGGTAACTAGTTTCCTGTGGTGGAGGTTGTCGGAAATTTCAGTATAGTACGGTAGTCGCTACCCAACCTAACCAACATGTTTGCCACGGCCTGCCCACATTAGAAGCCGCTGAGACCACTCCACCCGACCTCAGATGTTTTAAAGAAACTTCGGACATTATGTGAGACAGTATCCCTGCTATAGCCCGTCTAGCCGTACGGAATCAGAACACGAGACTCCAGAGCGTACACTGGATTTTTGCTACTCAGTGGGTGACCAAAACGAATGTGACATGTTACCAATAAACATGACCAGCCTGACAAACTACCAATCAGAAAGCAGCAACTTATTGATCCAGTTTAGCCAGACCACCAACGGCTGATAAGACAAATAATCAGGCTGTCAAGATTGTTGGTAATATCTTTCGGGAATCTTCTTTGTAGAAATTTGAGACAGTTTCTTCCCTTGATGAACTTCGTCCGTTGCAAGGCACATAATACAAACAGGACACAGTCAAAGTTTCTGACGCGTTCTCGGTGATCTTTCAGACCAACCGGAAACGCATACTCTAGGTTGCTGAGGCTTTGGCCATTAAACGTCACAATTCCCCCCTTGTATTCAACAACAATTTGTGTTAACACTGCGGCTACGCTGGTAGTCGGCATTCCCACAATTTTGATTTTTCATTTTTGGTGTCTGTCTGTTTACTCCCTTAAGCCATGACTTCCGCTCTGTGGAATTTTGACTCGTTTAAAATTAGTTGCATGTCCCTGTGTGATCAGAATGTACGAAATGTTACTCCGGAGGACATCACGTGAATTACGTCTTCTTATTGTTTTATTCAAAATAATCAGGCGTTAGGACAAAGGTACATCGATTGTCTGAAACAACGGGAACGCGTCCATAACATCTCTTCAACAAAAGCGAGTTAATCACGTCATAAGAATGTTTTCTGGGGTTAACACTGAAACGTCTGATTGGTTGACGAACATGATTAGATCTGCGAACATCCAAAGTGTCCGAGATGACTGGGGGTGTTTGGCCTGTTGGCGTTAACGAGAATGTATCTAACAATGGGTAGTTGATCGTTGGTCCAAAGACATTCCTGGCTATCATCGACTCGTTATCTCAAGTGATTAACATCACACGTCCAGATGAATTTTTCAACTTTGACACCGTAGACAACATTACCGTTACGACTGACAATTAGGCCTGGTAGCCAGACTTCTCCAATATGACGCATATTCCGCACATAGACTGCATCTCCCGGTCGGAAATATCTGGGGTGTGCTCCATGATGCCTGTTGAACTGCGCTTCCATTGGCCTATTTCTCTTCGTTTTATTGATCTTTGGGTGTATAGCATCAAGTGGAATTCTTAACTGTCGTCCCAGAAATGCTTCAGCTTTTGACTGTTTTTTCGGTGTCGCTGGGTAGGCTGTTGAACGGTAGGCCCTCAGGATAACATCAATCACTTCCTCTACTTCACTTTCTCCTTCCAATTTTTGTAAAACCTTTTCAAACGTATCTACAAATCCCTTCACTTGGCCATTAGACTGTGGGTGATAAACTGGCGTGAATACGTGTTGAATGCCGTTTGTGGACACAATAAGCCCGGAATTCCACTGAACTGAACTGTGTTCCGTTGTCCGTTACTAGAACTTCCGGGAACACCATCACTGATAGCGTCGAACTAAGTAATCAAGCATGACATTGTAGCTGAGGTAACTGTAATCGTTGTATTGTATCTGTTAGTAGATCTATAAAGCGATTCTATGTGAAATGTTCAATTTAACCGTATTGCATAGTGGACTGGCCAACCTCCGCCACCTGTGACATAGCAAAGACCTCCAGAAAATGATCATTTGCAGAGTTTCGGATACGCATGTACGCTCACATTTGCTCATTCGTGCGCAAGATGAATGCAGACTGTCGGTAGTCAATCACCGATGTCTCCGGCACTTAGCCTGTACAAAACTGGTAGACTTTGTGTGCAACGCGACACACCGTTGATGTGTACTTGGGGAATGTATATGTTTGCGACGGATAACCAAGATAGTAAGAATGCGCACTGTTCGCTGATTGGGTCATGTACCCTATATACCAGTGGTGTGTCCACCGTACCGCGTATTGGTCAGTATAGCTGTTGATGGTTCAGAGAAACTGCAAAGCGGCCAGGCAATAGCGTAGTGTCACGGTTTATGAAAGCCCTGATTGTCCAGCTGAGCATGTTTAGTAGGTACCGGATTGAGATTCCTCGACCATCCACACCCACAGTTGGAGAAACTCTCAAATTGTGTCGCAGTCAATGACTAACATGTATACCGTAACTTATTTATTTTTCCATGAAACTCGGTTGTTCTTGTTTGTCTATATGTCATTCTTTTTTATCGCTATAAACTCATACTTATTGCTGTATAACTTCGTGGATCGCTGTCGGAACAGAGGGCGGTGCAAGACATTGTACCCACGTGTGCGGTCCAAAAATGAATATGATTGGCTGATTAGTTGATCAATAATATTGACTACCATTGAGCTAGAGCACACCTATACTATAATCAGCCTGCAAAATATGGTTTTGAGCGATCTTTTTCAAGCCCCGCATTCCAACAGAAGAAGAAGCACTATTACTTGGAGACCTCCGTGTGCTCCCCAACCGTGGACACAGTTGGATCATATAGCAGTCAGTTACAGGT
>JTDE01002139.1:20227-47655 GCA_014338405.1 Paragonimus skrjabini miyazakii | reverse complement strand
CTCTCATTAGAGCTCATCAGTAGTGCATATCATCGCCACTGAGCTCTAATGAGAGCGAAACTCGAGTCTAGTGCTTCTTTTCGAAAGGGGCCGACTGGAAAGTCTATGGGAATGCGACAGCTGCGATCTATTTTATCTTTGTTTTGTCCCGAATTACATTTCTGTGTTCATCTCCTGTCGACGTTTTAAACGAGATCGTCACGTTGAGTTCACACGCAGCATAGCCATTTGAGGGTGACAAAACAATCTCCAAACAATACAGTCGTCGCATTCCGACCTCCAAACGCGTCTGATTCTCACGATCGATGCATCCACTTTAGCACTTAGTGAACAACGAACTTCAGTCACCCGCATTTTTCTCATACCGTTATAAGCGAAGTACAACACTTCTGGGCGCATGTTGTTTGCTATATACTTTCATGTTGAACATCTTTGTCATTTATTGAAAAGTAAACATTTTACGGCACATGCCGACCATTAGCCATCGGTATATGCTTTTAGCGCCTTGTTCGTACATGCCAAGAGAGTTCTAGTGAGTCAATTTCACCTGTAAATTTCAATAGTTATTTCATACATACAGGATGAATCATATATCGGAACCAGTGTACTTTCTCGTTTTGTAGTTAAACACGTTCATTCGTCTCTTCTTTCTTTGGAGTATTGTGATAAAACGACAGCTCATTCCTCTACTTCAATTCACTGCTTCCTTTTCAGCATGATCTGCATATGACACATTCACAGAATATTCTAAAATCCCATGCTCTAGGCATTCCTCGGACAGTCTGTGTTGGGCATTTCCATTCTGTCACACCCATGTAGTCAAACAATTCCAAAGCCTATTACCATCTGTTTTGTATGGATGCAGATTTAGACGACTGGAGTCGATAATCCATATATTGTCAACGTTGTAGTCCACGACCATCTAGTCACTAGTCCAGAAACCTTTTCCCTTTCACAAACTTTGAATACTTTTCTCGTTATTGTATCATTTCTTCCAAAAAAACGTTCTTTTTTGTTTCATCGAGTGTTTTTCCATGGAATGTCGATGAGTACTAGCACCGGATTATAAACTGTCAGTAGGTCTTGTTACTTGATAGTTTTTCATAACAATTTTCCCTTGCCAAACTGGTGCAACATAATGTCAAGACCAGTATACACTAAATCATTAACCTCAGGATGAACAGTGGAACAATCACTGTTTCATACTTTTCGATAACGTTAATGCTGGTGGTTCTGTTCACCTACTTTTTTGCAACAAAATTGTAGATAGCATTGGGAATATCGTCAAAATCAGCAAAGTATAAATTGAGTGAAAAAATCTAATTTATAATTCGATGGCAGTTGCTTGAGTTGTGAATGTGTATTTTGTGAAACTATCGAAGTACACAACACGACGGTTCCGACGTGTTTTCTCGGTATTCCAGTGTAACCTCACCCTTTCTGATCTGGTATACCAATTCTGGCGATATGACATCCACCACGTGGTCATAGTAAATAATGTCCATGTAAATGGTTCAGTTTGGATATTTGGATCTTTAAAACAAACAAATATAATTACAGTTTTTATCTATATAATAGAAATTGTACTGGATGATAGTTACAAAACTTGCAACTCTTCTGCTGAAACATTCCGTTTGATCGGTTAGACAAAGTAAACATTAATGCCATATGTTATGTACAATACACTGAGTCGTCATGCAAATTAACACGCTCCGATCAGTTTTATGACAATCTTTCCAGTTCTAGGTAGTAGTTGTAAATGAACTGTGTATTGTTTCTAATGTCGTTTCTCATGGCTTATTTGGAAGCCTGTTACCACTTGATAACGAACCGGAAAATCGTATTTTAGTGAGTAATTTTTTGACCGTCTGTTAAAACAAATTCCATGACTCCATTGAAAACCTCATAGCTCTTGGCTAACGTCAAAAGTTGGTATCCACCGATCATTTCATACTCGATGCAAATCGATGGCAGCCAAAATCAAATTGGACAATCTGTCATTCTTGACCATATTTTATGTCTCCCTTTATCCTATGTACTGTTAACTAGCTGTCTTACTCATTCAATTTATTGAGTCATCTGGAAGATGCAATTCTTTTTTGAAGATGCTCCTAACAAAAGTTGGACAGTATGTCTTCGAACGTTTATCTCTATCAGTCTAATGACAGTATGTATATCATAATCTTGTCCCAAAGCCTTCCTTACCCTATCTGTACAGAGTCCAGATGACGTAGTTTTATCCTTTGTTCTTGTATCAACTGGTGGCTCTATTTATACAGTGAGGTTTCACCAGACTAATAAAAACTGGAAGTCTTGTTCTGGCATGTTTTTTTAAATTTCCATTGGTAGAATGCCTTCTCCAGATGTTCTCGTTTAATTGTACTATATCTCAACAATCACAAACGTTATTTTAAAAAAAAAATTAAACCAGGGTCATGGTGCACGTTGTCATCATCGTTATTGCCTGCACTACATCATTCATGTTTATTGATGCTCGACGAATGAGAAAATTAATTCCCAGCTTGTTGATATAAAAGTTGGTGGGGGGGGGAGATGATATCTAATTGCTGAAATCTCAGTCTAAACTCAAGCATTGTTTGTCAAGCTGCAAACACAATCGAGTTGCATGTGAGATTTGGACCGTCTCTACTTCTTTGTTAAGTTCATTGCCTCGCTTCGTTATTTTTTGTTGGTTCACATGCAACTCAGTCAAACCGCAAGAATGATGACTCCACTGAACCCGAGTAACTATTATATCTCTTAAGATTTTTAGTCGCAGGCCGAATGGATCAACAGGACCGCAAGTCGACCATTTCCAGCTCACTAGTGACTGTTTTTCTTGCATTGTGCCAAGTTATCAGTCGGACATCTTGAACCTTATGGCAATGATTTGGGGCGCTTGCCTAGAAGTACATGAGATGATAAGGGATGGGTTAAGTGTTTAATACATGACCCAACATTTCAAATCTGTACATCTTGAAGGTTCAGACATGTGAATATATCATTGAAGGCAAACATTAGTAATGAAAATCTTCAGTACGCTTTATATCGTCATCCATGAAATTAAATTGCTCCGATCGTAGCCTTATAACCTATATACCCTAGTAATATTAATAATGATACATTTCTTACGTTTCCGTGAGACACTTTTGATGGCAGGATTGTTTACGCCTGTGGAATACTCTCATAGAATTGGAGCTCCGATTTCTTCTCCTATGCTGTATAGTCCCGGATGCAGCTTACATATAGTAGCCAACCAGCGGTCTTCATATCTCTGTGGCCTAGTTTAAGAACAATGTTTTTGTGTTGGACTTGAAGTGTTAATTCATAGTTTAAAGCTTCAAAACGCATCTTAAAGGACTGAATAGAACGAGAGATATTGTTTATCAAAGTTTGCATCTCATTGAAATTGTCGTACACATGCACGCAGTCGTTAGGACACTATAGTTCGGTGCGTTTCCCACCAGCAGGGACATCAGTGTTTAGATTCTCCAGGAGTTATAGATAGTCATCCATTGTGCTGTTTGAAAAACTTATAAGAGCTATAAATGTGGACATTTTTATGAGACGTTTTTATGTAGATTGTCCTCCTTACACCCCAATGAAAACTGATGTAGTCCAATGGAGCTTTGGTAATATGTTTGCATGTTTGGACAACGTATCCTTACGTCCAAGCGACTCTAAAAATGAATGTCGATTGACCGAATCAAACGCACCTCTCTTGAAGATTATAATGATTGCTGGTCTGTGGAACATTTGATGCTGTTCCGAAATCTGGTCAGATGGAAACATCAGTTTTGCACCTCCTCGCCTAGGTTGGAAACCCGCGTGTTATTTCTTTATGCATGCATCCCGAATTGCAGTGATTTGACAAAGCGTGATTAGATTGATTGTTCCATGAGGTATGCAGATGTCTCTAGCTCCATACATAAATGTGGAACTATACCAACTTCATTCCGGCTAAGATGGTCATGATTATTTGCCCAGAGGAGTTAAATCCTCCACCTTCTTGGGATGTGTTACGTGAGATCGCTTGTGCCAGTAAAGTCGAAACGCCCCAACGTCGTGTTGCAATTGCGGCCCTCAGTTTTTGATGGATGGTTTTGATCTGACAGAAGTGTGTGGGGTAATGAAATAAGAGCAGTGGACTGGATGACTTATTTCTCGACTTCATATGAATAAGCGCATAATCGATCCTTTTCAACGGTGACCTCCTTGGACCTAATGAGTTGATACGCTTTACTGGTATTCCTTAATGGGAAGTGCTGCCTCTGTTTCATCTGCTTTTCCAATCAGCTAAACTTTTGGTCTGCGAGCAGACTACGTTTGATCATCTTGTTGACATTGTCTTGTGCGTGGTTGGCCAGGGATTCTCCATCTGTTATCTAATTGCTCTGTGTGATTTAACCTTTACTGCACAGACATGTCTTCCTATCGGGAGCAGTAGCATCTGCCCTTTTCAGTTCCCCTGATGTTTGGACCTAACACTTGGAGTTTATCAATTGCCAGTCAACGTGATTTTGGGAAACCTTCTGGCAGTATGGTCTGAATCCACAAATGTGCTACAGTAGACTGGATAATCCTGGTTTGACCTACGCTATTTATATCTGCCGGTTTCGTGGTCTGTCTTTGTCCAGGCCTGTACAGGAATGGAATGGCGCCAATTTGTGCCGTGACGCGCTCTGTGGCTGACACTAATGCTTTTCACAAACAGTCGGTGTTCAGTGTAAAGCTTAAACAGTCGCTCGTCATTGTTGATGTTCATGTGAACCCAACTTTGCCGCCTGACTACGATTCAGCCTTGCTGAACTGACTTACATTTGCTTTTATATCTCCAGTTAACTCAATCTATTTCATTAATTAACTGCGTTTTCAATAAAAATGTTAGCCTAAGAAGTAATATGAGTGCACGCTGGCACACCTCTGTAAATGCGCAGTTGGAACGCATGAATTCGATTGACACTTATCGACATTTCACATCCGATCGATCGTTTGACCGAAAAGGTCATGTTGCCTTGAGCAATCAAGCGACTATCAAAGCGTGCTATATATATATATATACCAGAAGTGTCTGTTGGCGGCTTCAGAAGGGATTTGTACTCCTGAAAGACAACCCTAATATTATCACTACCGAATTTGGTAGATGTATGATTACACACTAGAAAAGGCTGTCGGAAAATTTGCCAGTTAAATATACATCTGGCAAAGCTAATGTATAGCGTTTGACCTACTGTTAACGAGAATCCAATTTACCAGTGCACCGTCGATCGCCGTGTCTAGGGCTATATCCATCCAAACCTGACTGGTGGAAATGATTAGGGGTTTACCTGTTGTGTGCAGTCAATAAGTCCGCTGGCTGCTGTCCTGAGTTCTAGTTTCTACAACAACACAGAAGTTTACTCTCTACCCTGGTAGTCAGCATCCCCATATATTTAGTCTTCATTTACTTGTATGTCTGTTTGTCTGTCTAATCTCTTAAGCCATGACATCCGTCCTATAAAACCTTATCTTAATGTTTAAAATGAGTTACAAGTCCATGTGTGGTCAGAATGTACAAAATGTCACTCAGGAGAACATCCCATTATTAAAGTTTTCTCATTGCCTTATTTTCGATGTGTCGCGTGTCCCATCTAGTGTTGTCTGCTGGCCTATCTACCTCAGGATACAGACGTTAAAAGCATCTGTGTTGGTATTATTGGCATGTGCAACATACTACTGATTATAGAAACCTGAATGTTTCGTTTATGCAAAAGAGGAGGTATGATTCGAAAGCTTCATGAGGCTTCAATAACTTGAGCTCCAGGACCACTCCTGCTTCCAACGGAGGGCCGTCTGCAACGCAACAACTGACCAATCGGTTCCCGTTGTCCACATTATCTGGTTGAGGTCAGCTGGAGTGTTCTTCAAAATGTACAGCCCACCTGTCAAGTCGGCGCTATTGACTGGTAATAAGTGAACCATCTTTTTCACACATGGTCTCACACAGACTCGAGGGCCAGTACAATCACGGATCAGGTAGAAAAGCCTTCTGCTATTCCCAGATAAAACGTCTCTTTCCATCTATTTTGATGGTTCGACCAAATGGTGCTCACGGTCCTTGCACAAGCTTTTAGTCAGCTTGCGTTTAAGTTCTCGACGGTCGTCATTATATGTTCACAGTATGCTTTCATATCTTTGGTAGTTTGTTCTCAGTGTTCGTTAGGATCACTTACTTGACTCGAACTGAGCAACTTGCTTACCAACGCCTCCTTCTAAGCGATCTTCATACTCTCATTGCTCGAATGCCAGTTAAGTACTTTGCATTTACGAACGTATGTCCTCTGGGCAAATGACAAAACAAAACGGGCGCGCACAGTAGCATGGTCCGAGTCCAGGTGGTCGCTCCAAAAAGCACGACAGTCCTCAATAGAGTGGTGCTACCTGTAACTGACTGTTATATGATTCAACTGTGTCCACGGTTGGGAAGCACACGGAGGTCTCCAAGTAATACAGTGTTTCTTCATATGTTGGAATGCGGAAGGAGTTTAGCTTGAGAGACCCCACCCCGAGCCTCCGACGTAAAAGTCTGACCTGCGAGACAACGGATTACAGGTTTTTCTTGGAGGACCCCACCTAGAGCCAATGACTCAAGAGTCTGGTTCACTTGGTAGTGAGTGGCTTGCCTAACCCGAGGGCGCAGTGAATAAGACAATGATGTCTCGTTCGGAGCACTGCTGCGCGCAGTGGATGTACACGAAGCTACATCAGGCTTTTGAGAGGTAACATATGTTTTCCAACCGTATTGGATAATACGCCGACTGCCACGATCAACTGTTGGGCGATCGGAGTGCTCTTTGCTTGAGGGTATCTTTTCTAACCCCCTTCTTTATGATACGGAAGATAGCAGTGCTGCAACTATAAAAGTAGTTCTGCTGTATGCTCATAGTGTCGTACCTCGCTACCTAAGCACTCCTACGCGGTCAGCATTGCCACATACAATCCTATGAGTGTAACTGCTTTTTGTCTGACTGTGTTCATTTGGCCTGTCTGACGAGGTTGCACCTGAAAGGACCGGAGTCCTAGACAGCATAGCCCGCCGGATCAAAACAGCACACAAGCCCGACCACCTCGTCAAGGTAGCAGTATAGGTCGGGACTGGAATTGACTGGTGGAGAGGATCCAATGGCCGGTTTTGCAAGGAGTCGGCAGTGACGTATTTTTCCCAGTATGTCTAGCCTAATGCAGTGGATATGGACACCCAATTTATATTTCGAATCAGTCGACACATTATCATAAAGCTTGCACAATATGTCATGGTTGTATGTTAGCTAGAGTTATTGTCAATAGGCTCAGACATGGAGTAGAGGGCGACAAAGCTTATAATTCGGAGGCCTGTGCAGCAGGGTAACGTGTGGTTGACAGTGATTTAGAGATACTGCTGATTTTCCCGTGTTTTCTGCCATTCATTCTAGCCCAATGGATCGTCGAAATGTGCAAGCTGTCACACTGCGTCAAAGTTTGGTCTGTTCGTGACAAACAACAGTTTATCCAAATTCAGTGGAGAAGTCGCAAATCAAGAGGTTTTACACTTCATGCATTAAATTCATTGCTTTGTTCCGTGTCAACTAAATAGTTCCACACAAAGTTTACATACAGACATGCAAATGAAAACGTGGTAAAACCGTGAGACCACAACTGCGCGTTCGTACAATGATGTTGATGGGTTTTAATGCAACTTTAACTGCAGAAGTCTAGTAAAATTACTTTCGCTAGATAACAGACAATTGTTCTTTTTTCTACCGAAATGTCCACTTTACTGGAGAACGGTCATTCATCACTTTGGCCCATATAAATGGGGAACGTGGAATTGATACTAAACAATCCAGATGAAAAATAAATATAGGAGTGATGGATCCGTCACTACAAGATCGGACTTTGACACAGTGTGACGGCTTGCACATCCCCATGACCTTTTGGGCTAAACCAGACGATGTGACGATCACACCGACCGAGTCACTCATACCAAGCAGGCCAATAGGTAGAGGCCTGACAAATCACAGTCGCCTGGTCCTCCAGGTTGGGAGTCGGGAGAAGATTGGCATCTTTTTCCGAAAAATGTAACAGTTCTGGTACATTGCCACTCACCGGCTGCCTTACAGTACAAGCTTCTGAGCGAAAACTCTTTGGTTGAAAACTTTAATCGTTCTCCTTTCCAGGTTTATGCGTCCTGGTAGTATCTCAGCCCACACACAACCATGAATACTCACAACGCCAGTAACTCTACACTACATCGACCATCGCGAAGTATAAACCGGGTGCCCTGTCTGATATGTACAGCAGGGTGGGTAGGCGAAAAAGTGCTACTGCTGACCCTTCCTCACTGTCCTGTCAAGTTTGACTTTCAGACCCCGCTCGATAGCCATTTCTAGTGATTATTCTGAAGGTCCCACAGCAGATATACCTAATCCTAGTTACACTGTGTCGGCAGGTTCCATCTCTTACCATTCAGTCTCAGGCATCTCTCGTCTATTAGTTAGATCTCGAATGCGAATTAATATGGGTGCTTTCAACGTTCGCACTCTAAAAAGAACAGGCCAACAGGCTGCTCTCGCATGAACATTAGACTTGTTAGATGTCAATGTCTATTGTGTTTCAGAGACTAGAATCCAGGACAGTAGCCAACGTATGGAACTAACAGCACCCACACTGTCTACCCGATACTGGTCATACACACCGGGTGATTCCACGACCGCCGCTACCGGTCGAGCTGGAATTGGTATAGACCTCAGTATGACGGCTGCGTCCTCACTGGTGGATTAGATTCCTGTTAATAGTAGACTCTGTGGTTTTCTCTTGGCAGGTTCTATTAAAGTTAGGTCTAGGCGCTGAATATTTAGAAATATTTTCATGGTCCCTTCATGCTCCAATTGACTGTAGTGACATCGGCATCAAGGACGCTTTTTACTCGAATCTGGCCGCTATCTTTCCGTCGACACATGGTTCTGATTTACTCATTCTGGTCTGAGACATGAACGCCCAGGTCGGCCGCCTAGTTAAGGCCAAGCCTCGTTCAGGTAACAAGTTTCGGATAGCATTACATCGCTCGGATGATGGCGGGCGGCTGTAGCAACTGTGCGCTGACCATGAACTATTTTTCGTCAGCATTTGTTTTATGCATCGTAAGCATTATTGTTATAGTTTGCGCTTTCCTCTCCCGATCAGACCTGGTCGCAGATAAACCACATAGCTATTAGTTATAAGTGTTGGAGTCCCATTCAGGACTGTCGTTCTCATTGGAGCACATACTGAGATTCACATAATTTCATGCCCCTTTTTGTTATTATTTTCTGCTGGACAACGACCCCAGCAACCACAGACGACAATTGAAAAACTGGCCACACGACTGGTAGAGCATACGTATAAAACTAACCTAGTAAACTAGTTCGGCAGTTCTTACCCTGAAGCTCCTAACAACTGTGGGACCAAAATCCCACAGGTTATTCAGGAAGTATGTACCGTATAATGCAGTACTGTAATTGGTAGGCTAATCAAACATTGTGTTTCAGCGGAGTCCACGGAGTTGTTAGAGGTCAGACGGTGCACTTCATCTGGCAGTCTATATGACACATTCAGCAGGGATCCGTAAAGGGCTGAGGCTTGGTCTGATTGCTGATTCTGAGGCATGGCTAACTGACAGGGTTAGTAAAATGGAATCCGATTTTGTTTCCGGTAACATTAATATTCATTTCAACATTCTCCGTTCTACCAGTCGCAGACGACAGTCGTACAGGGAAGCTGGCAGCGAAGTGAATAGCACACTCACCCACAGCAGAATCAGAATGTTAAGCCGTTGGACCGAACACCATGGTTGTCAATCTAGATGGACTCCTGTAATGTAGTACCCGGGGCGGTAGATTTATCCTCTTTCATTGAGGTCAAAGTTCGCAATTGCATTTCGGCTATCGAACGTTATAGGGTTACTGTCGCAAATGATCTCGTACTGACAATTTTCAAAGAAGGTGGGTAGGCATATCATAAGTAAGTCTTCCCTACAATTTCTTCATGATCAATTTTGGCATATTAATGAATTATCCCTAATATGTTGAATTCACAAAAAAATATTTTCGAAAATTCTAATCATTTAATAGTTGGGTCAATAGTGAACAAAAAATCACTGTTCTTTTTGATAGATTATTGAAGTTAACTTTAAAAATTGACTGTCTCCCTAAACGCATCACACGGTGCCCCTAGATTTATCTATTAATCTAGATGCAGTGGATTACTTGCTATCATTATTTTAGTTGTTATTATGTAAAACTGAACCTAATAAGAAACATGCCATACAGTAAGTTCCCACGACATCGTTTTATCTATCACTGTGTAATATTAGTAGGGTATTTCATCGTATCCTTTACACACACTCACAAACACACACTGCTATGAGGCACGAAAGTTTCCATCTTAGACAACTCTTTTGAAAAGATAAGCTTTAGAATCAGTAGGAGAAACCGTATGAGTTTTGAAAAGATCAAACCCGGCGGCTTTTTTCGACAAAATCCAACTTGATTGTACATCGCTGTGAGTACAGAGCACAAAATTAGATAAACCGGTTCATCAACAGTCTATTCATCGCTCTACATACTAGTGATAAAAAATCAAAGATTATTGGGTTCATTTTCATCTGAGTTTTCCTAAGCAAACTTCCGGAAAATTATTGCGAAGCATTCTAACACTACTTGTCAGGCGTGCTGTCTTGAAAATGTAATATTGTAGAGGATATCATAAACTGTATTCTAGCACTTGGCGCTTCTGTCTCAAACAGAAAGATGCAAACTACGCTCAGTCTACTTCTTCGACCTTCTTCAAGCAATAGTTCACTGAATGACATTCCTTAAAGTAGGCTTTTTTACTGCAACTTTTGACCTGGTCCTGAGTTCGGATGAAATATTAACCTTATGTTCAGTGAACATACGAATACCAAAACCTTCAACCCGATCTACGAACAGCACCATCACTGTTCACAACCATAAGAAATTACTGTCTTTCTACTTCTAGAAAGTTCCTAGGTTCAACTATTGATTTTATTACTTCATTCTATACCTGGATAACTTGGCGTCATTTTGGTTAACATGTAATCATAATGCACGGCAACAGGTGTTGCTATTCGACAACTTTCAAGTAGCACCAATAATGCTGTACGCTATATCGCATTCTGCTAACTATTTCGGAATATTCTTCGCAGCCTGTAAATGTAAAGTGGTTCTACAAAATCGCTCTGACTGTGTAAATTTAATGTTAAATAATGAAGGTATGGAATTTGTTGACCGGTTTGTGCACTTGGGAAACTACATTAATGGCGGCGGAGGTGGACAGATGATGATCTGGTGTAAAGAAATAGAGTAATTCATGAATGGGTTGGACATTGTAGGTTAGGTTCGTCACCTGAACTGAAAACCTCGCAACTCAAACAGTCAGTGACTGGAGATGTTAGGTGAAATGATGATTAATCGAGCTGAGTGGCGTGAATGTTTTCGTTGTTTATTCTAATTGTCTGTACGGTGAGGGTACATAATGACGCTGGGCAATGAAGGCTATCTTGCGGATGACGCAATGCTCTCACATATTAGTTCGGTTGTTTGTTTTCAAGGTATAAGCAGGTTGATGCTGAATGTTTGAATATAGACATCGCTATATTTTATTAGTCAGATTAATTTTCCCCGCGTCTCCTTTATTTTTCTTCCATCTTCTTGTGCAGGATTTGTTTTATCCTTTATGGTTGTGTGGCAGCTGAACATCAGTGAGAACTATTGATGTACTGCTGTCTATGATGATGGTGGTGATTACAACAGTTCATGTATTGTTACACCGATTAGAATGATATGTAGATGTAATTGTTTGTCTTGCAATCTTTGTTGTTTGCTTCTGGCTAATTTTGCTTTTTGATTTTGACTTCATCGATTCCTTTGCATTTGTAATCAGTAGGTCCTCATAAACGCACTTCAAGTTGCTTATGCACGGTGACCCAACTAGCGTGGTAGTTCAGTACGTCTAGTACAATAACCTCTTCTCCCGTCATGTGAATGATTCATTTCTGCCTAACTGTTATAGTGTACTCTTGATTGACAAGTTCATAGAATACGGTGTAAGTGGCGCTTACAACTGAACAGGCTGTCGCACCAAAAAAGCTCAACGCCGCGTCAAGATGATGGTTTTTTTTACGATTCTCTCTACTTCCACAAATTTCCTCCGGATTATCTGCATTATCTGTTGAATTCTAGACATCCATTAGGCCAGATACTGTTGATACAAAATATTTCTGTTTCGATCGACGTGCCAGCCTTTTATAGTCATTTGATAGGAAGCAAAT
Organism: Paragonimus skrjabini miyazakii; assembly: GCA_014338405.1. NCBI lineage: Eukaryota > Metazoa > Platyhelminthes > Trematoda > Plagiorchiida > Troglotrematidae > Paragonimus > Paragonimus skrjabini miyazakii. The sequence continues at coordinate 35,309 of JTDE01002139.1, read as the reverse complement.
TATTCTCGCCTTCGTTCTGTAATAACAGTATTGCCCACCAACTAAAGGTGAAGACGTTGGTTCAGTCTATCAATAACAAATATGATTTTTTTCCCATCCAAAATGTAAACTGATTCTCATAGACAAAGCCGGTTTGTCCGATTAGGTCGAACGTATCATGCGCGCACGAAAGATCGCCCGCCAGTTTGATTCCACTCAAGTCCGCTCATTTTATCATCATGTGGGGGCGGGTTTGGACGTTCGGTTGCCTCCCACGCTTAGGATAAGAATAGTCTATCCATAATGAAAAAAGAAATCGATAACCGGGAAAGCCGTAAGCTAAAATTACGACTTTATATGATCATACATCGAAATCATAATGCAGTGATTTCGGATTCGTTAACTGTTATTTTTTGCAATCTTATAACTAATTCAAGTGACTGTCATCTATTGGATTTAAGGCCTGACAACCGGAAGGTTTTCTACATATTACAGTTATTGAGGATGTTGATGCTTACCCAGACCCAGTTTATTGATGTTTGTAGGTGTTGTCAAGGTGGAAAGTTTATCAATAATTTTTCTGGTCACAAAGCATACAGTGCATTTCTATGCATTAACAATGGCTCTATGCTTGTCCCATGTGAAATTAACTGGTATTTGAGCGCCGTTCAATACGTTCTTGATGCAGAATTTGGTTATTCCTAAAACTGTGGATGCTTACGCAGAGAAACCCTGTTTACAGGCTATACTAAAGGTCACATTTTGGTACCCAGCTAAGTGCACTTTTGTTGTCCAAAAATTGGGGACCTCATCAGAATGTTTAGCATTCACATACTGACACATGGTGTGTGAAATGACATTCATTCCACAACAAAGCCATCTACCCACTCGATGCTTTGCAGATAATTTTTTTACCGTACTTTTTTTATGGTTACCTATGTAACTGGGCGGATTACTTGTTGTAATGTTGAGGATATGCTTAAACACTCTTTCACTGTTAACAAGTATGTTACAAAAATAACAGTGACAAATCCACCTTACCACTTCTTGGGTAATGTTGCTTATTCCCTCCAAAATCGTGAATACAGGATAACTGAATCAAGCGTGCGTTGTAAAGGTCGGTTGGCTGAGTAGTTTACATATTAGGCCCAAGGTCTCCAATCTCCGGCCGGACATTGTTTTATGCAGCTCGGTACGGCATGAAATATATAGCGTTTATATTTCTAACTATTGGACTGAGAAAAACACAGCATTAATATCAGGTTGTAATACTCAACGGTTCAATCACCTCGGTGGAGCTCCTCCGGAATATTGTAGTCGAAATCGTTAACAAAGACACAGAGATCACGTGGGGTTTGTCATGGTTAGGCAAACTTACGTTGCGTCTGAACAGACTGGCCGAAGTCATAACCCACTAAATAGGAGCGATACTGACATAAATAAATTGTGTTCGTGTCCGTTGTTATTAATCCGCGTCATACTGCAGGCAGGGCATACGGTTGACGTACGCAAGCTAGATGTAAATGGTGAAAGCTCTAACATAGCACCTCTCCGCATGGAATCGTTAACCTTTATAAATCATTTCGGCTTGATCAATATACATTGTTTACCTGTTTATTCTGTGTAACTGGCATTGACGTCACCGTACTGGATTTCTCAAACCCAGTCTCTCCAGTCACCCACCGAGACTGGATCTTTATGGTGCATCACCAGTCGTTCTGACCGAACTATGATCTAAATGGCACACTCAGAGTGTACAGCGCGAACTTTTCCAGATGTTGGTTCACAATACGGAATCTGCACAGTAGACTGGTAGGAACTTAGCCCTTTGATTTTCTCCTTAAGGGACATGCGTTCAGTTGTGTTTCTAAGAAAGCTATGTGGATAATGTTTGGCGGTTAACATTTCTTTAATGTGACAAACCTCCGTTGTTTCGGAGAGTTCATTGATAAAAATCCTATTAGCCCTGTTGACGAACTGTAGGATGACTGTTCTGTTCATATTGAGTGGATGTGACAAATTGATGCTGAGATACGGACCAGAATCGGTTAGTCAAGCATGACGCCCAAACCGTTTGACTTCATTTGTGCTGAGTTTGATGCAGATATCTTACACGCGCATCTATTTATTACGAAAACCGATAAGATAATTGATTTCCTACTAATTATATATTTAGTGCTATGGCGACAGAAGTTATTTTTGGTACTGTTGGAAACAGTGCGCTAAGGCAAGTGAAAAAATTGCTCAAAACTTTTCGGTTCATTTGGCTTATGTCCGATGTTCTTGGTCGATGGCTGCTTGGTCAACCTGTTTGTTTCACGAACACTCAAACAGTCCCTTATATTTCCGACTCGCATCCACCGGTATTGTGGGGGTCTGTTCTTGTTGGGTCACTTTGATCCCTACCTGTGTTCACACTTCATAACCACGTTTTATTGACTTGATTTACACTTTGTGATACTGTACAAATTAGGATTTGTTATTTTTTACTGCCTCTTTCAATTAGACCATCGCACAACGTTCAACTTGAGTACTGTTCTTTATCTCCTAAGTTAACGGGGAATGGAAAGACATCAGCTTCCAAATATTACTCAGTTGTATATGGTAAAATGCTCACTATCCGCAAACACCAAAATGAAACCTGTGCATCCATTCATCTAGTTGACTCTTCACTGGTCCTGCAGTACTATGCAGCGTGTGACCTGGTCACCTTACTGACTCCGTTTGACATTCATTAGAGCAGCAGTGAAACTGCTACAGAGCCACTTAAAGTATGGTTCATCTCCACCGCTGACGACACATTTTTCAACATTCTTGTTCACTGAGCGACTCACTTTCCCATTAGAGATACCAACAGCCCTCCAACAGGATGATGGCGCCAAAACGTCATGTGGAATAAGAACAACGCTGATTGCCGTTCAGACACACAACTCCTTTTCGAAAAAATGGCTAAGGCACGGTGAACAACTCTGTTTGATAGATGATGGATAAGTGTTTTTGCGAACAAGTGGCGGAAGATTTTTGCGCCTACGTTCTATTGGAATGCCACCATTGACCACGTGGAGGCGGATGTCAACCGACCTTGACGAAGTGTGTTTCTATGTAGTCCAGACGTAATTATTCCGACTTCAGAACTAGAATTTCCTAAAACACTCCACTTCCTGGGTGGGCCTGCACTCTATCTGGTCCGTCTCACACTCCCTAATGTGGTTCGCTTCAACGCAAAGTTATTTATAATGTTTTCCAACTTACTATTGAGTATTGCCGAACTTCCATCACTACTGAATTCCGCTTCTATTGCGTTTTTCACAAATATCTCCACCTGGTTGATGCCTTCAAATATCCGTCCAGTTTTCATTTACTTAGTGGTCACTGAGCGCGTTCGTGGTTCTCTATTGAACCGTTAGGCCCCCGTTCTTCTTTCACGGATCACACGACGGGTTACGGCGAGACGGTACGACTGAAATGATGATCATTCTTAACTCAGCTGTTTTCACGTAAGATATTGATTGAATGAGTAGAGTCACTGAAATCACCTTATATCTCCACGACAATCATTCCGGGATATTAAATGCTTACTGATTAGCGAGAGATTGATTGGATCGATTTTCTCAATTTTGTTCAAAGTGAGTGTAGACTCATGTCTTATAGAAGGCCTCGTGAGAATGTGAACTTCGATAAGGCAAAACCATTCACTTCGGATGGTCTCGATTAACGGGTATCGTAGTGACATAGTTTTCCCGTGGATGAAACGTGTTTCTGGCTAAAATACCAGCGACAGACAGCCGATGATGGTTTGGAGCATTTCTTAAACGATGAATGAATGAGTTGTCTATTTGAAATTGTGTGCAGCACATCACTTCCTGTGTTATTTGTTGTGTCAGCTGCTATGCCTTTTTTGGGAAGGACGTAATTTTCTATCAATACAGTTGCCAGTGCACATGCTCCACTTCAAAAGAATATTTTTCCATCCCAACAGATTGCTTGTGTTAGCTCAACTAAACTGAATTTCTGATCTGAACCCGATCTGACTGCGTCTGTCCCATTCACTCTCGAACCATTCACATATGCGACGAGTTCAACATAATCCACGGAGTTAATGGAGTGAATTGATCCGAGCTCCAACCCACAACGTGTTACTGTTGAAGGGATTGCCCAAGTGTGATTTCGTAACAGTACAGAAAAAGTGATTCATTGTTTCATCTTGAAAGTCATATGCCGAATTGGTCAAGTAATTTTGTTGTCATCACTTTGTGCAATTTTCGATATTAACTTACTAATAACATTTTCATATTCTTATGGATTTGTTGCGGTTAGACAATACATGTGAAAAATGTCTGTTGTTATGTAATACACATGTACGTCATCTCGTAGACTTTTTCATTCCACACAAGTCGGTGCGCAAACACACTCATTTACACCTTTCTTGAGTCTGTGGATAATTTCCTAAATGTGATGCCGCGCATTTTCGTATACTGACTTGCTCACCTCTGTCAGATGTCTCTTTGTTTTCGTCAAACCGTTTAAACAGTAATAGTCCTTGAGGTTATCTGTGAATTAAACGAAGTGACAGCATGGACACTCGAATTAATAAATTGAATCCACGCCTGAATTGTCCTCACTCAGTAATAAATTTAAGATACGATTGACAAAACGTTACAAGCAATCGACACTGACGAAAATGGAATCAAGAACGGTTGAGTATCAAGTACGGTCTTGTTTAAGCAACAACAAACGAATGGAGTCTATCTCTCTGTTTTTGAGAACGGTATGAATTTTGTCGCACTAACCGAGTTACCTTGTACCAACTACTAAAACTAGACTCTCACTACTTTTTCAACCGTCATCAAAAAATCTGAGGGAAGTTTTAGCAATCGCAGGCCACCTCAGGTTAAGCTTTTGTTCAGAGTTTCTCGGACCTTTGGACATTTAATGAACGATCTTACTGGCGAAAGCATGCATTTACACTAGTGGGTAGTTTCTAAAGTCCCGTTGCAGAATCAGTGTCAACCCTGGACGTTTCAGTTCATGCCGTTAGTAACAAAGTATTATTTGGTCTGATCTTCTGGATTGTCATCTAATCAGTGATGGAACATGTTCACAGAACAGATCAGAGCGACTTACAGCTGAATCTCACGTTACCGTAGATTAACAATTGCAAAAGACTCTTATGGCATATGACGGCGATCGACAAGGTCGCATGTATGAGTAGTAAGCTAAATGAATCATCGTTGCAACTACAAATCTAATGTGGTTACTACTGTCAACGTGGTTACGATTTTTGTGTTTATACGTTTTTCGTTTGATCGATTGTTCCTCACCCTATTTGGGTGGTCAATAACCATCCTCTTTACAGTTGCTGGGTTTTGAATGTCGTTTTAGGACATTTATGTGAATAACACCAACAGAGCCTGATAGACCTCGGTAGTCACAGTGCTGACTATCTACCACACATTCATATGTTGAAGCTCCTGAGTATCATGATTGCTTCCGTCTTCGTTTAATCCATCTAACAGTGTCCAGTCGGTATATGAATTATTCCGCTGAATAGCGACAAACATCCTTGTGAAATGAAAGAGGGAATCTTGTTGTAACCATTTTCTACCTAGAACTGTTTATCAGACGAATTAGGCTTCTTCTCAGCTCTTTTTGTAGTACACTTAATTAGTCAATGTGGTCCATAGGTCCGGTCACTGGTTCCATGCTTTATCGTTTTTGCACGTCTATACACTTTTGGAGCAAGTGTATGGTTTCTGGTAATGCATTCAAGAGTGTAAAATTGGCTGGCATATTTTTTCGCGTCGTTTGCTCTTGAATGATGAAGTAGGTGCTCTTAATCACTTATCTTGTATTACATGTGCAGTGCAAACCAGTGAGTGTTCAGTCAATATAGATTTATTTTCGCAATCCCTAGCCACGTTTTCCACAATCATTCCATCGGTGAAGTTCAAGCTTAGGCCGTTATTGTGGTCTATCATGGACAAATATGACTGTGAGGTTCTAGTTTCGGGATAAGAGATTGGAATCCGGAGTAAATTTCGGCTCACAAAGACAATCCTCGTGAATTGATTGAACTTGTTACCATCTTATCACAACGTTGTCATCTATCAACCATATATTTTGTCTTGGATTTGACCGTCACTTCTCCCACTTCTTTTTAAAACAAGGCGATCAATCAAAATGATGTTCAATGTGTACACGATCTAGTATGTTGTGATATACGACAAGTGCTTTGCAGTTGTAATTCGTCAAAATATTTATTAACGTGATGGTTTGATAACGGAGCGTGAAAGTTTGACTGCTTCGTTGAACAAGTCTGAGTGATATCTTCGGTCAAAATACGACTGATTTGCCGTACATACCGTTAGTTCGAAAATCAATTGGACATGACAACTTTTCACATCTGATAACGTTTCCTTTCAACTGTTTTAATCTTCCAGTTTCTTTGTTAACTGATCTGAAACGGAAGGGGTAAACAGTGTACCACCTGGTGAGAACCGTTCATGGTCATGGAAACAAGTACTGTTGTTTAGACGTGTATATGCGCATATCACATTTTGTTTTGTTTTATACAATCTTTTAATTCACTGTATCTGCTTCACTTCCGTTATCTCTTTATCAGTTGTGAGTTCCGTGTTAACTTGATTATCTGGAGAAGTTCAATGACCTAGTTGATAAAACCAAATAGAGAGGAAAATTTCACTCTATACTGACCTAAGTAAACTTACGATTCTCGTCCGTGCAATTCGTTTATTGTATGATACAAATTTGTTGGATTCAACGATAGTTTTTAAGATAATGAGTGGTGGCGACATTAAACAATGAAACATAAATTTATGGTCGGACGTGATAACGCATCGATCGTATGTTGTGTTTGCTAGGTATACTTCCTGGTCATTACCCTTCTACCACGTTGATGAATTGTCTGTGTGCGCTGTGTGTTGGTTTGGACGTTAGTTCTTTCAACTAGAGTCATTTCAGCCAGACCGATACAAGATAATTAGGTGATAAATCATATCAGTAGGTATATGTTGCATTACTGTCTGTGTACGCGTGGTCGCACGGCGTTGATTTGTCTCGTGATTAGGTAGCAGAAATGTATTCATAGGTGCAGACTGGTTGTCTTCTGTATATTGATTATGTTTGTCGTAAAACTGGCCGCAAAATAAAGTTCAGTCCGGTTGTCCACCTGTTAGAAGCCACAATCAGCTCTCAATTCTACATCGTATAGTTGAGTAGTGCTCAGAGCTATGAATCGGCGATAAATTTGTTCATTACGCACCAGTAATCGGATTGCTACACCGACATCTTTCTTATGCACCAACAGGTTCATGACTGCAAGTTGATTTAGTCACGAAAATCTAGCTGTTGCTTCACTGGTCAGGCCTCGATAAACCTGTTCTGAAATGTACGATGCCTTTAGACCTCCTCATTGCTGAGCTGTCGTGAGAATCTACCCGCGGACTTTTTTCTCCAGGTTCCGTTGGAGGTTGTGATGTGAGTTTCGTGCAGGAGACTGAAGCAGCGCTTCGTGACCGAAATTCATGACGATTCATTGCCGTGTTTGATGTTAGTACCAAACATCGTATACTGGAATCTACTTCCTGTACAACATACACATTATTCACATAACACGGCGTCCTTTAAACGCATCTAGAACTAACTGCGACAAGACTTTCGATTCGGCCGCAAAGCGGAATACCAGCACTCAATTTATCATTCAAAGACGGTGGTATTTGTGAATTTAAAGGAAGTCTTACTCGTCGCCAGTGATTGGAACGTCGCCTTGGTTACACGCTCGATCGTTTGACCCAAAACCGAGGAGAAGAGAAGCAGCAACACCGTTTATTAAAAGAGCGTGTCAAAATCGGGCCACAGAGGCTCTAAATTTGTAGGACGAAACGATTACCATACATGGCAGTCAAACAGAGGGCGAATCAAATGAAGCGGTCATATATGGTAGTCAGGGTCTCAGAGCAGATCACGTTACAAGGAGCATGGGAAAGCAACGCGAGAAAACACAGTCCAAATAGCGCACAGGCGTTCGACTGCACAGCTGCAATCTGATTGGCAGAGTGGAACCATACCACCATCCACTACCATACCATCCGAACTGGGCCGGCCGATCGATATGACGTGATGCGTCGTGGCTGTTTTGTTTGAAGATGCGCCTCCCAACAGTTAGCCGCGATTGTCTCTTTCTTCGACGAGCCATGTCGATCGCAGCTGTCACATTCCTATAAGCAGTTCAGTCCGATACTTTTGAAAAGGAGCACTAGACTCGAATTTGGCTGCTGTTATATCTCGTCAGTAGTGCATATTCTTACAACGACTGGAACTAGAACTCTGATCACACTTTCATGAGGTAGTCGTGCTGTCCTTATATTAGGCACAACCTGAGCATCATACGGACGATCAGTCACATTAACGTGTGAGTAATACTCTGTTTGACCGATCACCTTGAGAGGAGACACAGTGACTGTCCTGTTGGCTCCAATCGATGATCCCTTGACTAGGACTTCCGTCCAAGTTAAAATCACTAACTTTTTGGGCGATACTCGAGTCTAGTGCTTCTAGTTAAAAGAATCAACTGGAAAGTCAACGAGAATGTCGCAGCTGTGATCAGTTGTTGGTGATGTTCAGTTGATGTAGAAACTAAAATTCCCTACTACTCATCAGTAACGGGCTCCGTTGAAATATATGAGCGGATGCTCATTTGGTGCTCGGAATGTACATTTACAGACAGCCATCTCGAGCATACTTCGTTTCTAATACCATTCGCTAAGATTTCTTGATTTATTCTAGCGTTAATCGCTACATGATAAATTTTATTCTGGAAGGAACACTCAGTGGTTCTGAGGCTTTATCAATGGAGCTTTCGTTGGAATAACAGTCGAGGAAAATAGTTCAGATGCATACATATTACATTCCCTGTTGCTGTACATCTGAGAAACTTAGTCCTTCTCCTCCGAATGTTGTGTACAGTCTCTTTGTATTTGATCCCTTTTGTCCCTCTGTTGTATCCGACTGAGTGGTTAAGTGAACAACATCTCAGTCCGCTTGCGTGTGTCTGAGACAGCCTTGATCTGGCAACAGTAATAACAAAAATATGCGTCTCTAGCACTATTGTTTGGCTATCGTGCTGTTGAAAACATTTGAGGAGCTCCGGTTACCAAAATCCGAACAGAATGGCCGCCCACACTGCTATCTAAAAATATTGTTAACTATAAGGGCATGACAAAGTCGGCAGGACACTGATGCTGAATTTGTTCTTATATAATGATTGGTTTACAGTTTCTATGCACGTTTGTTGCCAATTTACTAAGTTTGCCATTCCGTACACTATCCTCGATCCCAACTTCCGACCGAGCTATTATGTCCACAAAAACAATTCTAAGACTCCCATACTTGTGTGCACGTTATCTTCCGTGTTTCTCTCTTTAGGCAAACTGACCGTTTTCTCATTATGAAAATGCTTCTTCTGAAGCAAGATTCCGTATACGTATTTCATACTAGATTTTATAACCGCCTAGTTTTCCTAAATTTAGCTTGCAATGGCTGCGTTGCAGCAACGTGTGGTAAGTTGATCTATTCGAATGACTCAATCCTAGGTTTATCCAGTACATACTACATAATGCTGCAATATACAGCTGAATGTGGTAATATTGGAGAATTCATGCATAAACCATTGTACATAATTTCACATTCACTTCTAATTTTAATATTTCTCCTCATCATTTGTTGTGACAGTGAATCCAAACGCAATGTAAAAGCGGATGATAATCAACGAACATATCATAGTTTCAAAGTACGGACGACAGATTTGAGATTTGAAAAACTTCGGTTAAGTATGCCCCGATCGTGTCTTTTCCAACCACACTACTAAACATTATCACAAAATATGATCCCAGAATTAAATATTGTCACAGCTAAAAACTGCGTGATTGACACACGTGATCGATGGTACGATCGGTCAAAACAGATAATGAACTGATATGTTTGTATACTGCGTAGCACATTAACCAGTGCGACTCTGACACTGTTCTTGATTGCGTACATGCAGCGAAATTACAAAACACTGTGGTTTAGTTTTTGACTGGTCTTGTCCTTAGAGAATTTATTGAAGTTGTGCTGCATACTACTACATACTGCTACATACTCTTTTCTTCTTTGTTAAACTTTAATCCACAGCCAGTGTGTCCAGTAACTATTACATTACAGATTTCCCATTTAAGCCAAAATGCTTTGTTGTTAGCTGTGTTTATGCTAAGACCACTTTTACTCAAAGTTGGTTCACTGACTTGATAGAAATTAACTAAATACGACTAACGTTTGTTTGTAGCTCTCGCATTCAGTTGTTTTTCAGTCGGCTCCTTTTGAAAATTCTACTTATTCCATCAACAAATTGCTTTCTGATGTCCGAGTGTCTACTGATTATAATCTTGTATTTACAGTTACGTTTATGTAAACTTTCAAAATGAAATGATCTCTCATTCGTTTATGTCCGCTGGTCCCTATGCGAAATATGTCAAAATTATGGGACGTTTTTTGAACGTACTGGATTCTCTTCAACTGCTCTGGTCTAATTTTTGTTGTAACACTGCAGCCAATGGTTGCTTTTATACAACCGTTTTCGTATTTCTCCTCTTCCTATAGACACTACACTTATACTGTTCATTTCTATTTCACCTACTGGTCATTTTTGAATCAAACTGTTTATTGATTTGTCTCCACACAAAGAGCGTCTGTTCTCTCACGTATGTATCACCGTCTTTTTAATATGCAGGGCGTTGCCAATAAATGTGGGAACTGACGACTTGCCAGTTGATTACGTTTCAAATTGTCAGTAAAGACCTGTATTTAAGGTCAATGAATTATGGCATGTGAAATGAACTATTTACCTGTCATTTGTTACAGATCCTTTGTTTTAATGTAGCATGTGATCGTTCGTATAGATAACTGCCAAAATCATGTGGTTATTTTCGCCTCCTCATTAGCTTGCACTAGCTTGATTTCACCGGGGTTAATTGTCGGGCCGCGTTCTGAATATGATTCAACCGGTTGTCAGTGGACGTTTTAATTTAAGTTATCTATTTATCTGTTAACCAAAAACAGTGTAGTTAAATGGGTCAGTATGACCTAAGCAGATTGCATTTGCAACTGTTCCAATTTTTTAGCTAGCATGGTCATCATTCGCGTTCTTGGTTTGTCAAATACGCTGCACGGAACGGTGAATGAGAGCCCGATTACCCGGACATTTCAACACGTTTATCGACATCTTTGGACGTGTCCGTAAAGTTAATCAATCATGAAAAAATCCTGTTGTGCAATGGTCTTTCGCAATTTTTCTGACATGCACGTAACCCATTTGTTTATGTGGAACCATTTAGTGTATTTTTGTTGTTGACAGTCTGTAACATTTCATCGGCGTGTGTTATAGACAAAGTGTCTGTGAAGACAGCGAAAACACGGAATACATTCACAGATATTCGCCATCTGTGGCATCGCGAAAACACGCTTATCGACTGCTTGGTGGGGTTACAATGAGTCTGTGTGTTTAACCTTATTTTATGGGTCTGAATTGTGACTCATTTCTCCCGGAGATTAAATAAGTTCTCCGCGGTAAATCACTGTTGCCTCGTCAATTAATCTGCAATTCATAACCTGGTCATATGCGCGTTGCAACAGTCTGTCAGCTGGTGATCTGCGGATCCGTGAGCGATGACCGAGGTAGTAAAATGCTTAATCTCCCTTGGTTGAATCATGTACTGCGTGCCAGTGAAACTTCTATTTTCCACACAGTGAGGTTAATGATTGTCAGACGACGACATTGTTACAGGAGCGCACGACCGTCCGTCACTCTCTGAAAATGCTTGCGAACATGACAAAGTACCACATTCATTGACAGCTTGTGCCCGTAAGATTTCTGACTATATTTCGATAGTTTTTATTGTTTTGCCTGTTCATTTATTTATTGTGTTCACTTGTTTATTTAATAACCAGTCATTTTATGGCCTGCTGTCACGAACGATAGGAGCCCGAGCCATATTACCAAAGATTGTGGCTTGTGGTTAAGGTATGTCTGTATGCACTCCACATGCCTAATTGGTTGTGAAAGAACTACCAAACGTATTGTCTTGGCTTCCAAACTTCTGACTTCAAATTCTCCCATTTCTCTTTAGTAGCTCGACAGTATCCAGCCAGCATTTCACAGAGAATGCTTATGGAAATCTAATGGATGATGGTATTGAATCTGACGAATTTTGACCACGTTGGACATTTGTGCTTAAGAGTATAAGTATGGATGTAAAATAACCTAACTTACAATAGCGGACATACATTCACATGTTATTGTGATGCTTCTGTGGATTTGACCATCTTTTTTAATCATGTTGATCTACACTGCATACATTTGTTTCCTGTTCATGCTCTTCCCTCTTCATCTCAGAACGAACCGGTGAATAACCAACAGTCGCTTTGATTGCACTTTACTCTCTTGGAGTGAGCTTTTCACAACCTTTCTCCGAATGTCATTGTGGCAAGTAAGCTTGTGTAATGTAGAAACTGGCCATTTTACTTATTTCCCTAGGCACAGTGGATAGTTATACTTTGCCGATTTACCAGAGAGATTAGCAACGTTTCATAGCATCTAAACATAGAAAGCACAATGCAATCGCACACATGTTTATACTGACTGACATTTATGTACCACGAAAAAGCGGAAATGGTGACCAATACGTGTTACCTCTTAGTAATATGGTCATAATCATCGACAGCCGAGCAAAAATGGTTGACGCTAAGCTGCAATAAAATTAGGAAACGAAAAGAAATCGTATTTACTACAAGCAGATTCTTGGCCTAGACGTAGTCATTAGATATCCGAATGCCTGATAATTACAAACAAACAATCGATCTACAGGCAGAAGTAAGACGGCGATCACGAAACAGCTTCGGTTAAGGTTTCATTCGCTGGATATGCACATTAAATTGTGCAAATCGATACTATTTTATAGGGTTCAAAACACATCCTTAGAACGTTTAAAGTTTCAGTTTGCCATTTAGGCATCACACTTTAAATGCGCAAAATGCAGGCTGTTTTTGCTCGAGCGGCGACTGACCCGCTGGCACTCAACATTTACAGTGAACTTTGGTATGTAATCAAGCAGATTGCTACCCTGAAAATCATATCAGCATTGATGGAAGATCCCATCAAATAACACATTATGATGTATAGACATTTACGTTATTTCCAAATTCATGTTCATCGTGACCCCGGCACAACCTCCTTCATTCGGCGTAAGGTCGAAATTACAGAACAACTGTACTATGCATCCTACCATACGGCCGAGAATTCCAATGAATTAACTTGAAGGACTTCGATGGCTTAATATCTTGGATCATCAGCGTCTCACAGGAACTGAATTGAATTATGACGAAGTTTTACAATTCATTTTGAGGATAAGCGGAAAATATCTACGGCTTCGCCTAATCTTCACGTGGTTTTAGCATTCTTAACTCTCACACATTGCTGTGAGCAAATTGAAATGCGGTTGACGCTAGTCCACTGACAATTTAGATCACCTTTCCTGAGGAGCATTCAAAACGTGGTCCCAAAAAGCACTTAACTAAAAGAATGCGGTAGGGATATTTCCAGCAGTGTTTTGAAACATGATAACTATTTCATTCTAATCTAGCCTGAGGCGAATGGCAACAACCTAGAGAGGAGGAGAAAAAATGTTAAGCCGGTTCACGTTTAACGGCATCCTTGTCGGATTAACCTGTTTCAGTGTCCGAAGCCAAAAGTCGCTTACGCACAACCTCCACTACGAACGGCTTGCGTCACTTCATTTGCGATTCTACTCATATATACCGTATTCAGCGTGAACGTGAAGGAATAAAATCAGAAGCCATGGGAATGGGTTTTTTTACTGATCCCGCTGACAAAGACAAGTTGGTTGAGTGGAAGGCTTATGCGAGAAGAAAATACTTCCCAGTAAAACGAAATGGGCAGATCCCAATGGAACGCTCTAGGGTAGCAACGAAGTTATTGGAGGTATAAGGCAAGAAGTAATTGAACATAAGAGAACCTATTAACGTGCCCGATATAATATGATGAAGAAAATAAAAATTATGGCCGGATCTAAAAGCAAGCAAAACCTCCAGTGTACAACTTACCAAAAGAGTCAGAGAAAAAAATGGCGAATGATGAATATGGCCAAGGTTGTTTTAAAAAAACCAGGCGTTTGCATATGATAACGGATTATCCAAAGGTCGCTTTAAACCAGTCGTAATACTCTGTGTAGTCGACGGTAATCGTAGACCTGCATCAACACAACTTGGTTTTTTCATCGGTTATCACAGATTCTGCGAAATCGTTAGGGAAATTGAGGACGAACGCTTGGAGATTCAGCCTGTTGCCTTCATTGTCTGGGACGAACGTGCGAACATCACATGCATCATTCCTCTGTTATATCAAGTTCGAGATAACCGCATCGTTAGTGTCAAAATGGTCCCGGCATTTCTGACGCCATATGCCAATTGCATCGACCGTCCCTCCTGTGATCTGTTCGTCCAGTTGCTGTCACATACTGCTTGAGTAATAGATACGGGAGAGTAATTCAGAATAACGCCAACTGCATGCTCAAACTCCGTACTCATTTTCGTATACTCCATCTCTCTAACATTCAGCCTTACCACTGTTCCAATAATCTACGTTAAACAGACTTGTAAACGTGGACAAACAACTTTGTCATGACCAATCTATGTTCCATACTACATTCCATTTCGTGCATCACTCACGTGATACGAACATCGGGAATATAGCGCTGACGCACGATCACATATGCAAGTAGATGGTGATGGTCTCTCCGCGGATGTGCCCACGTCATGGTATCGCCTTCATCCAGCTGAAATCGGGTGTTTATGATGACCAATTCGTGCGTAGAACACAGGCGAAGCAGATGATCACTGCTCTCATTGATTGTACTAGTCTCATCAGTCCCGAGGACTCCCGGTCGTGTTGCTATTTCACGACCAATGTGCGCGTTGAAATCGACAGCAGGCCGGTCACCATTGTTGAATGGATTGTGCCAGACTGCTGGTC
>JTDE01002139.1:2066-12834 GCA_014338405.1 Paragonimus skrjabini miyazakii | reverse complement strand
TTCGTATTGTACAAATCCAGTCCACCTAGATTCCTCTCCAACAGACTGGAACCTGTCAGAAAAGCCACGTAAGAGGCTTGCTATCATTAATATTTTGGTATACAGCAATATAGTCCTAGTTAATAGGGGCTATATGGGAATTGATTCAAGTTCGTTGGCTTTGTCAGATGCTTCTAATACATTTTCTATTCCGGGCTTGTCTCCTAGCCAAAATTTCATAATACTATTACGGAAGCAGATTGCCTAAAAGGCTAGATGGATCCTGTCGTAGTGCTGTCGTGGGAGATCCGTTCCTAAAATTGCGCTCCAGGGCAGCTGGCTACTTACTGGAAACTGATACCGAGTCGTCAAGTTAGCTAGCTGCAATGTGACCACTACTTCCGAACGCGTGGTCCAATCACTGGATTATCAATTGCAACTGGTAGGCAGTGATTGCCTCTAATCAAGACGACCGGACAAATTTCACATTACTCACATGCAAAAGTGTCTGACTGTTCAGGTATGATAATTGGGTTATGTGCGATCTGAAGCCACTGAGGCAGTGAGGTGGTCTTATGCAGGTGTGGCTGCAATTCAAATGCGGGTGTGTCTATCATCGATGAGTTACAACAAGAGTGAAATTGGAATATATTGGTTCCCTCGGAAGGGTGCTGATTGAATTGTCTGTAGGAAAGTAAAATGTACAATCAATTGCTAATGATGTGCAATTCAAATCGACCAAATCCCTGACTTCTTATCAATATTGATATGAAGGTGGCTGAATCGAACATCTGATACATTGAGTGCACCAAATGGTGGGCTTGTTCGATCGGCACTTTCAGATTGTAGACATGCGAAAAAATTCCTCCCCCCACCCGTGAACGTCAGCTTTGATACTAGACCACACGATCTTATCGCAAGGTGGTTTCGTGCTGGCAATTATGCTGGACTGTGCAAACTTGTGATGGGTGTTGAAAACGATGATGGTACAGGTGGCCTAAGGGGGTTTCTGTGAACCATCCTGACAATTGATTTATGATTTGTTGGAATCCGTTATGATTGTTTGTTGCCACGACGTTGGTTTGCAGAGTGTGTTTGAGCTTGTCTGACTGCAGGTTGTTAACTTGCTGCAGTCTGTGATTGTTTAGGTGTGGTCAGGTTCCGTACTTTTTCTTACACATGACAATTTCATCTGTTCTGTTTTCCTTCTGTTTTACATTATAACGCACATTGTCAATTTATTATATTTGAATATTGGAGACGATATTCATATTATTGGCACGTTATTTTCTTTTGTGTTTCGTAAATATCGTTAATTCATTCTTTTTTAAACTGACGTCTAACATCAGTTCTATAATGACTTGTACCTATGCCATTTGGTTCTGCACATTAGTTCTGCAATCCAGTGTGTGCAGTCCAGTGTGAATCTCCCGGTTAACCCGCCTCAGCTATGGTCCTTATTGTTTTCTTTCTGCCCTTTATCATATATAGTGACCATGTTATTTGTTCGAAGTTTGCACTGTTTCACATTGCTATGTTTTCGCTGTTCAGTGTTCATTTGACATCATACACTAGGCTGTCCGCTGATTCTGTGGGATTGACATTCCGACTAAGAATCACAATAGACGTTTGTTCTGTTCACTACCGTGTTAAACAACTGTCTTTAATGTTGTCCCAAACCTCATACATTCGAAACGATTAATTTCATTATTATTATCATTTCGAAGAGATCTACTTGCGAAAAATCTGGACTCCGGCTGGATTAGAACCAGCAACAGAAACATCATGTCCAAACGCGGCAAGCGCTCTATCTGGAAAAGCCAGGTGACACTACAGTTATCACGTGAAAATGTTCCGTTGGATATTACTGAATAGCAAAAACGGTGCAAAAGTTTGAACGAACCTTGAAAAATCGATAATTAACCACGTCACCGAAGTGCCAACCCAGCCACAGTTGACACGTCGGAGCCCTAGAATATTTTTTCATTGATAAACGTGGTTTCTCGTAAAGACATCGAAAGTATTCAGAGAGCTCCGAGTAGTTATCGGACAGAAAGTAGTGACTGCATACACTGGCAATCTCAGTCGAAAAATGGAATAAAGTGATTCCACAGTATGTGAGGATCACACTAACCAGAGGGACAGAATCCAAACGACAATCCACTGTGAGAAGTGCAGATTTAGTGCTAGCAGTGTGATACTCGGTCTCATTTCATTCGATCTTGTCATTTCGAACTGTCTGGGTTTGAAGGTCATAGGCAGTACAATTGTATCGTCACTAGCCACGATCATGTCACCCTGGTTGAACCACGTTGTTGTTGTTGCTGCTGTTGTTGCTTTTGTTACTCGCGTCTCTTCTTAGACCCATGCGATGTTCGTTCATTAAATTGTTTTATCGCTACGCGCCAAACCTATATAACCGAAAGCTTTATGTTGTCGACCGATCAGAGTAAACGAAATACTTGCATCTCGAAATGTATGTTTTCTTGCCATCTTGACCAACTAGATGAAGGGAACACAATGTCTCAAATCTTCTCAAACTGTATAACCAAGATTGCCCAGTACATTCAACAGGTACTTAGCCACGCAGTTGTGTGGAGCACAACGAACACCATCTAGGATCCAGGTTGAATATAGAGTATCAGTCAAAAATTTATCACCGCACAGAACTGAATGGTCACTCAGACCACATCATGGCCTCCGGATTTTGGTCATTACAAGGCCACCATGGAGCTATATAGTACGAAGGGAGATCATGGATAAGAAAATATCCACGTGAAGTAATAAACGTTTGGGGAATGGAGAATAGACCCATTCTGTGATTGCCTGTCAAAGTGGCGTTGATTCACGGGTTGTGAGTTCGAGTCCTTGGTCTGCGTGGTTTGGATGGGGCTTTGTAACGTCAAAACAGCTGTCCACCACTTCGTTAGTGGTCATTTGGATCCACTGTGTCGAAAAATTGTCTATTATCACATTCCGAGGTCCGTGGTAGATGCTCGTTAGTTTGCACACCATACAAGAATCGGTCGGTCGATATTAGCCAGTCTGAGGCAAAAGCGGGAAAGCTGAGAACAGTTGTTTGCACAGAGTTTTGCAAACCAAATGGCATGAGGATGAATTCCTAACCACCTAATAAGGTTATATGATAATGTTTCTGACCAATGACCAAACTATGATGAGTGGCGCTGCACATCTAAATTTCAATTGTGTCTGGCTTGGAAATTACTTTAAGATTTCCTGGCAATTCGTTAATTACATGTTTGGTAACAGCATTGATCAAACGGTTGTATTTGGTGTCAAAAGACAGGTTAAAGTGCATTTGCACCTAAGTATCTATTACAGCCTAGAGAATAAAAGCCATTATGAACATCGGAAAAACTAACAACAGAGATCAAACTTCGTGTCAGAGATCTTTGTTCAAATGTACGGATGCAATATTGGCGACAGTCAGATCGAAATCCTTGTTGGATCATGTGTTCTATTTTCTTATCGATTAGATAATGGTACACAGATCGCCGCTCGGAAGTCTACGAAAACTAGTTGAATTGTGTTACGGTTCCTGATACGGAAACAACGACGGAATGATAGAATGTCACGCGTGGTCGTCGCCATCATTGACCGGCGTGGTAGACATCCAAAGATCAGTTTCTCGGTTTAACCTGACAAGGTAGGTTACATTAACGAACATTAAAGTTAAACGCAAAATGGTATCAACATTGACTGTGGTTGTAGTTCTGTAATTGTTGTGTCAAAAGTGTTGGAGACCGCTAAGTTTGAGCGTGTCTAGTAAGGCGACTCTGTAATCGTGAGAGAGATTGCATCTCTTCAAGGTTATTCTTAAGAAAGTTAGTTTGACGACAAGGAACTTGCTTAAGATCGTTTAATGACGCAGCGGATATTGAGTTTGTTTGTGGTTTGCCGGGAATATTTATCCTTTTGTTAATTTGGTCGACTGAATCATGAATGGATATCTCTCTGGAGTGTGTGTGGGTGTGTGTGTGTTTGTGCCAGGAAGTTGCACACAAATGTTGACGGGCTTTGCAGGAGCATTTTACGGAATAGTGCAGCATCCATTCACTGGCCACCTTTGACTTGTGGCAACTGCCTTAACAACTAGGATGACTTTCGGTCGTTAGGCTCTTCAACACTAAATAGTTACTGGTGTCGTTTTTTCTTTGGATTCACTTGTGTACGTTAGTAATGCCGCTTTGTTATGTTCATACGGTTTTGGTAAATGCGAGCTCATTGCGACATCTTAGGCATCCTGTACAGTTTGAATAGGCAGTCCTGTGATAACGTCAAAGTGGATGATGCAACAAGGTTGAGAGTGCATTTCGGCCAGTTTCGGTCGTGCTGCGGAACTGTTATTTCACAGCGTGGGTGCGAGTACACTGACAAATTTGATTGAACTGTTGTCTTGTGGACTGTCATCATAAGTAAACAAGCTACGTTAACCCCAGGATCAGTATGACAGTGACAAAAACAAATTATCGTGCAAGTAAATATCTTCAAGAAACATAGGAACTAACTGAGTCGGGCATTGAGAGTAATAGAAAAAAAAACAGAAACTCAGCATTATACACATAAAATATGTTCAACAAAACGGAAGGTCCTGCTGGATGGCGGAAAAGTAGGGTATCCGGTGTTTATAATCTCTTCACTAATGTTGGAAGAAAACCGGCTACAAATAGCACTACACATGTAGGGGAAACATCGTGAGATCGCATGGAGTTCATGACACAGTGATAAATGACCATAGCTTGCAAATTTGAAGGAAAGCATAGTGCGTATGATAGCTCATGACAGAAATTGGTTTCTGATTTATGCATGCAATTTATGAGCATGCAATCCAGAATAGGTGGAGAACGGGGTTGAACGAAAGATGGTTCGGATATTGGAAGACGTGGCTCACCCCAGTTTCCTGTCCGTTTTGTGTATCAACTGTGAACCATGATTATATGCACTGTTCGAATGTATCTGTTACTAGTGAACAATAAACCGCAAGAACAACAAAGAAAAGGCACGCAAGTAAACTGTAGAGATATTTCAACCGGTCCTCCTAGTTAGGTTACATGAAACTATGCTGGGCAGAAATACACGCCCCTAACTAGGGGTGACTTAGTCTACCCTGCTTTTGTGCCCCCTTTCCTTGAAGACTGAAATCAGTCAGTCATTTTGTGGTAGGCTTAAAACTCAGCAAGCGTCTATCACACTTCCGAAACGCTTTTAGAAAGGCTTTAGCGAAAAGAGGGTCCCAATGACTACCGTGAACTGGTGGACTGCTGTTTCAGCATTTTGGAGACTCAATCGTACGACTAATAAGTATTCTGAAACATTGTTCAGCAGGTTTAATGATATTGAAGATTTTGACCTATCTCGGAGGTCCTAGTCTTGGTTTTATCAATTGGAGTTAATAGAACAGTTACTGTGTCTCCTATCGAGATGAGCGATGCATAAGAAACCCATTTAGAAGGATTGGTAAATTTAGTTTAAAAAGAGATGGTACCAACTATGTACAAACGAGGTCTTGATCGAATCCTGTGCGATAGGATTATCAAAAATTGTCCATCCTAGATAGCTGATGAATAATCAACTTTTATTCAAAACATGTGTGGCAGAAAGTTCACTGAGCACGCTTTGTTTAGAACACAAGTAAAAGTAAGAAAAACCAACAACTGAAACAGCGTCGAGCAAACTCGCATTTACAGAATTATCATACAATGGCGAGAATGCAGCCAACTGAACTACGCCATCAGAACTACATACAACGTGGGTGAATTATGATTCATCAACCAAATAACACGGCTTCCCGGTAAACAGAGAACTGAGAAGCCGATCATTTGAAGGCCGTAACATTACTTAAGAAGTTACTAACACTTCTGGATTTATACGTGTCACTAACCTGAACGTGATTAAATCACCTTCAGTAGCTTAAGTTGTTGTAGTTTGTAAACGACAGTAATGACATGAGTGTGTTGCACATTATTACCTTCAAACGTCAAGCTTCCAAACAAAACGGGAGTTTTCTGCTTTGCGTATCCAGCAGGAATACTGGTGGATTACAAGAAATATTAACACTTCCAGTGAACAATACTTACAGTGCCTTATATGGTCATCTTTCTATTCAATTCCAAAAGTAGACGGGTATCTTGCGGCCTCCGTTTGAAGCAAATTTTTCCTCTTGGGTAGCGATTCCGTGTTCTAGCCGGACACAAAACCATGACGATAGTCATACAGGGACTACTCCGGGAATTTACTGGAGCTTTCGAAGATCTCCTAACGACCAGTTTACGATGAAGAGGCTGGGACTATTTAACGTGAACTGCCGCCAAGGTTTGTACATCGAACTCTAAGCAAAACAGAAATGGCCTGAATAAATAAGGTATATATAAATTGAACATTACTTACAATTGGTCACAACTGTCGCATTCTCAAAAACGGTTTAGTCAACCTGTTCCGAAAACAAGCACTAGCCTAGAGTTTCGCTCTTATTAGAGCCTGTCAGTAGTGTATATCCTTGTCAAGCTTTCATGAGATAACCATGTCCATCACTACGTCATTGACCTCACATTAAGTAAGAGTGAATTATCACACTATCATGGTCACATCTGCTTGTGAATAATCTTAAGTTTTCCCGATTTCCTCGAGAGAAGACACTAACTGTCCAGTTAACTCCAGTCAATGACCCCGCGATCTAAAATGGCTGACCAAAATATCAATGAGAATAGATCAGTTGTGGATGATGTTCAGTTGATTAGACTCAAATCCACCACTGCTCACACGTATAATTTAGGAGAATTGAGGAACTGAGCGAATTGTTAAAACTATATGTTAGCATTTGCAAAAAGCGAAGGAAAGTTCACTGCTGTTGTATGCCTGCTTAGGGAAACGAACTGAACGACTGCTCTATCGAAAACAGACCAGCGACATAGTCGAAAAAACGTGAAGCATACAATCTCCAGAGAAATACACAACTGATGCTGAACTTGAATTGTCATGCCGAATCGAAAGAGAAAATGCTACGGTGATAAGAACAAACTAACTGAAATTTAAAAAACAATGCAACATCAAAATATCCAATATTTAAAAAATGATATTAACTGAAAGTTAGTAGTCAATAATGAGCAAATATTTAACACATTCGTTGTGAGTTAAGCTAATGAGAAGAAAAATGTACTGTTCAACATCCAACATAAATTCACTCAACGCCACAAGACCAGCTGAAAAATGAACAGTAACGCCTTGTCATTTTGCCGCATGTGCATAAATCAAGATCACTTTCATCGGCACATTGGTCAGTGCGCCAAGTAGCCCACGTAAGTGACACTTCAAGTCTTAATCGATCGTAATATCGATCATGTGTGCTCAGTCCACGTACCTTTTTATGTGATAAGAATTAGTTCTGGGATAATACTTTGTGGTGAAACTGCGCAGTTGATTCGGAAACAACACGAGTGGGAAATATACATTCGAGTTTTTTAAACCACACTTCTATTCGAACTGTGACATGATCATGCGCTTACTGTCTGCCGATCTCCTACAGTGTACTCGGATTCATCTCCATAGAATACATGGGGATACGGAGCTCACAAACTATCTATTAAACTGACAATACATTCAGATGATCATAGTATAGATACTCCATCTCGATCAAGCCACATTGCATGTTGATAGACATCTGGCAGTTGTTTCCATCAGTAGCTAGTGTTGGCGAATGTCTGGCAATAGTTTTATAATAAGCGAAACCCATATCAATCAACCTAATCTAGTCAGCGAATGGATACCGTTAGTATGTGGTGGATTCTAAGTCAGGGACGCGATTATTACAATATCTATTGGAATATATGGATACGGTAGTGAGATATAGTCAAAGTTCATGACGGATGGGTCGCGGACAGCACAAGCGACCAAACAAGTTATCACTCAACAACAACGGTTGGGAAACAACGAGTGAAAATCCATGGGACAAAAGCAACAATCAAATGCAAAGAATCCCACAGAAGTGCACACGACATTTAACGGAAAACCTCGCTGCAATGTGGACTGGAATTCCGATTCATTATTGCAAGGGCGAGTGGCGTTGGAACATGCGAATTGGATAACAAAGGTCTTGCATTAGTGAATGACTTCTCGGTACAAGTATGCTGACTAAGACTGCTCTATAATGACAGCCCAACTCCCACACATTTTCGATTAAAGCATTCGGATATGGAAATCTGTGTGCAAAAGATCATTGGAATCCAGTTTGAGGTAAGGCATTCCACAGAAATCAACGCTAGTCCATATTGAAACTACGTTTAAATTGATATTGATAAAGTCTGATATGAAGTTCCATATTGCTTGTGACTAGCTGATCACGGTGCTGACCACCAAAGTGGTAGACAACAGATTCAATCTATTTGGCTCTCTGTAGTGTCATTCAAGTCGGGAAGTCGGTTGCAGAGCCGGTGAGCAAGTCTTGAAACGGTAATCCATCCAACAATCAAGAAGATAGTAGTTAGTGGAATAAATTAATTAAATTTAAACTTAGGCATGCATAAAGCTACTTGCTTACTCGGATACTCAGAAAAGTTACACTAATGGATACAGGCAGCCTGACATTAAATCGCATTGAAAATCGACAATTTTTTCCACAATCGCCTCTCTGTTGATTGACCAAAATTGAAACTGGGAAAGATTCAACGTAAAACAAAACGAATTACATTTATTATGGCTTCTGGTGAATTTTGGTGGTGTATTTATTTCAGCTCCTCACTGTAACAGTGAAGCCTTAATTTTAGGATACATTGATTTTTATGGGATTTTGTTCTGTGCTCAACATCACCGCATCCTTGAGGGTTAAAATATCCCGATACTGTTTGGACACTTATTGACAAGCTGCTGTTTGTTTCGCTGATCTGATAAGTTTGTTATGATTAGTTCAACTGAACAATGCAAACGATCGGTTACTAGTTCAACCTGTTACTAAACACCGGCATCGACCGATTCGTTGAGTTCATCGTCCCTAAACAAACAGTGGTATGCATGTCGTTATTCAAACATACTAACTCATTAACAAAACATCGGCCTTCGATCATTGTAAAACCACTTGACGCTTAAAACCTGTCAACATAACTAACCATGTAAACTTCGGAGCGATCAGGCAATCTGAACATTACCCACAACAGAATGTAGCTGAACGTTCGCACAGGATAATGCAGTAATGTCTAGTGACGCAATGGTCACCATGGTTGCCTAGTGAAAGTGTGACAAGAGTTTCAATTACGGCACTGGCAAGAAAATGTACTACTATTGAGCCCTACCAATAGCAAAACTTTAATGTAACGCTTCCTTTCGAAAGAGGCTGATTTACGGTTTTTGGGAATGTGACAGTTTTCACCAGTTGTGAGTGACGTTCAATTTATATAAATGTCGATAAACAAGTGGACTTTAATTGCACATAGCTGGGACTTTCAATACTCGGTCTAAAACCTACATCGTGCGAATGATTTCATTCCCAAGTGAACAACCTTATCCGTTACTGAGACTACATCTTTCTGTTCGTGTTGATGTCTGCGAAAGCGTCAAATAACTTTCTAGCTGACAATACTTCAGTTGCAGACGATTTACATACAACAACCAATTGAATGGAAATTAATTTGGCTTTTGTATCACAGAGGGAAAGCCTCGCGACCTTCATATTCAATGCCCATCAGGTGACTAGAACTCACAATCGAAGGAGTTTCCCAGCTATAACCGTCCGCGTGTATATAAACTGGTATGTTCAATGCACTGAAGATCAATCTGTGTATATGGGGCCAAGCAAAAAATAAAACTGACACGTGAAACGTTGCATTTGTTATCAACCGTCCAAGTCAATCATGGTCTTATGAAGAGTACTTACTACGTAGGAATGTGCTTCGGTAATCAGCTCGTCAGGCTGATGCGTGTTGTTTAGGAAGCGGTTAAGTCCTTATTAATGGAGCTTGATTGTAATTACTGAGTGAGTTCTCATAAGTGCATACTCGGTCAGTGAACTAAAGAAAAAACGTACTCATACGAGAATATAATAATGAGGAAACAGAATGTTCAAAGTTACGTAGGTAGACCCTATACAAAGTTATTAATGACCGTCGGCTGCTTACACATATGGGAAAGTGTTGTCTACATAAGTGGACCTTTGTGTAAATAATGGGTTGAATATCTGACGAATTCACTGATGTTATGTAATGTGTGTGTGTGTGTGTGAACATTTTGTCACAAATCTGCTACAGGTTGAAAACTGTTTAAAAGAAAATGATCGGAACAGACCGAAATGAAATATAGCACTGCAATTAGATGGAAGTTTAAGAGAATAGCGTTAACCTGTAGGCTTTAAAAATATGACGATTGATGTGACAGGAGAACAGGATCACTGAAAGAGAAAGCAACAACGAACAAAGCATTCAATTAAATGAAAAGGAGTATAAAAAGATTTAAGTCAGATTTTAGAGGTATCTATTATCGTGAACCGGTCATACTAACTCAGCATTGTGATACTTGAGTGCTGCACACGTCGGCATGGGCTGCAAATCTGTGTGAATACAGGAACAGTAATTGAGAATAAGGTTGGTAGCAGACTGTGTTTTAATAGAAGATTGGTTGCAGCATTTCATTCTGAGAAATCTCGTTCTGAGTTTTTATTGAAAAACCAACGTATCATCTCAGTAACATCATCTTGAACCACAACACATCTTTCGTTCGAAGTTGCACAGTCAAAGACAACGTCATCAGCATACTTAGAATAAAATGTATCCAGAGATGCAGACAT
>JTDE01002138.1:96480-109472 GCA_014338405.1 Paragonimus skrjabini miyazakii | reverse complement strand
TGTCGCGTACGAGTCTCGACTTGAAATTCTTGATCTTTACCCACTTGAATTTCAACGGCTCTGCGGTGATTTAATTTTCACACAGTTCCTCTTTAGAGTAGGCCTCGTTGATCAGTTTTTCACGATAGCGAATGACGACGGTAGGCGAGGACATAACGTGAAGCTTTTCAAGCTTCGTCCTCGGACCTTTCTTAGACAGCAGATTTTTTCCTACAGGATTGTTAACTTCTGGAACAGTCTTCCTGCTGAGGTCGTCAGTAGTGCTTCTAGCGATCGTTTTAAAACATTACTTGACTCTCATTTTCCAAAATTTCTTTTATGCCAGTAATCTTAGTTTGTTTTTTGATATTTACTGTAACTCCCAAGAGCGGTGCTACACCCTGTTTTCACTGAATGCCTTTCAGACCAACAGACGCCCGCTTGACATTGAAAAAGAAAAGCCGACTGGATCCGGGACCATTGGGCCTCTGCCTCGAACCCGTGTATCAATCGCTGAATCGCTGAATCGCTGGCTGTTCATCAGTAATCATCAGTAATCATACTCTGTTCTTGGGATTTACTGTAATCCCCAAGAGCGATGCTAGAATCTGTTTTCAGGGATTGCCTTTCAGAGCAACCGACGCCCGCTTGACAATGAACAAAAAAACTGACTGGATCAGGATGCTTTGGACATATTCATCAAACCCATGTATCAATCGCCGAAAACTATATGAAATAAACTGTGGGTCTTCAAAGTTCGAGATGTAGACTGCAGAACATAAATACACGTAAAAATCAGCACGTTAGTCGTCAACGAATAATGGTAATCTGTAATTTTTGGTGCATTTAGCGCCAGTAGATTAAAGTTATGAACCGACAATGATGGCGGGCTTATTTGATTCAAATTGTGTGTTTTTCTGCGTTCTTCACTTTCCACCTGAACATGGACCTGACTGAACTGGAAATGTTAGCGGCATCACAAAAGTCTACATGGAGGAAATAATTACGCGATATTTATTCTAACAATGTTGAACTTCCTTTAACATTTACTTCTGTCTTTTGTTTAGTTGCGTTAATATGGCTGGCTGAACCATAAATAGCGGTGCGTTCGATATCCACTTTGTTGTACGTGATTGCGTGACTCCTCGCCTGGTAAGGTGTACTGGTCCGTGTTTTATCTGTAATAAATACTTTTTGTGATGAATCCTAGTGTGTCGAAACATGTCCTCACCGTTTCAACTTGTTTTTTCCTTTGGCTGCCTTTCAGCTTCTCGTTCGTTACGATGTCTCGTTTTGGACAATACCTCAGTGAGGAGCGGATGAAAGAGTTAAGAGAAATTGCTCAAGCCATCGTTGCACCTGGTAAAGGTATCCTCGCTGCGGATGAGAGCACAGGTTGGTAGTGTTTTTCACTCATTTTTTCCCTAGCCACAATGGGCAAACGCCTTCAAAATATCGGAGTGGAGAATACTGAAGAACACAGACGACAGTATCGTCAGTTGTTGTTTTCTACCGGTGTCGAGGCAGCAAAACATATTTCGGGCGTCATTCTATTCCACGAGACCTTGTATCAGAAAACCGATGATGGTCGGCCTCTTGTCGATCTGTTAAAAGAACGCAACATCATCCCTGGGATTAAAGTGGACAAAGGAGTGGTTCCACTGGCGGGATCTCTTGATGAGTGTACCACACAAGGCCTTGATGGGTTAGCCGAACGGTGTGCACAGTACAAAAAGGATGGATGTCAGTTTGCGAAGTGGCGCTGTGTTCTGAAAATCAGCTCGCATACTCCTTCGTACCAGGCTATGTTGGAAAATGCTAACGTCCTTGCACGTTATGCTTCTATATGTCAGCAGGTTAGTACGTGAGTGTTTTTGTTGCGAATTAGGCCTCGTGAACCAAGTCCTGTTCTTCATTTATTCGGTAAGCAAGTGTCTATGAGGTCGAATGGCTCCTAAACGGTTATGTCTTTCACTGATGTATCACCACTGATGTCATGAGTAACAACATTTTGTAAATTCATATTTGCGCTCCCAGTGTTTTTGTGTAAATGAGTTCCAAATTCACAGGAATCTCAATTCTTATTTTATGGAATTTTGTGCAGTGAAACTGTAAGTTGCAGAATTCTTTCGTTAAATAGCTGGGGGCGAGAACGGTGTAGTGATGGTTGCCACATTATTATGCTCTAGGTAGACAGGGTATGATCAAATAAAAGACACTGCCATTCCTCTACAACTGGCCGGTCTTCAGCGTGTTCTTCAGTGCGTTTAAAAAGTTCACAGTACTACCCGGACGCTTAACTTAGCCTTCAGCACACTTATCGCCTGTGGCAGTTACTAGGCATCAATCTTTAGAAACCTCAAAGTCACCGGGCATTTTCGAAAGAGTACACTGATGCATGACCACGCGGGAACCGGTTAGGAAGGCTAGTTAACTGGACTGGAGTAGTTAATTGTAATCCTCGTATATAAAAGGTCGGCTGATGGTTGGGGCTCAGAATTGTTGGGTGAAGACAAACTAGGGGTCGCTTGCCTGCTACAGTGGAACATGCCATGCCGGTTGCTATGATTTCTGCCTTTTTAAAAGTACACATCCCGAACAATGGTGGGTTACCGACGGATAAAATTATCGCGACAGCCTGCCCATGTCGGATTAAACGATTGGAGTTCCCAGTGATAATGCTGGAAGTTATCAGTTTGGCTTAATTGTCGATAAGGCTATAGACCCGAATGGCGTTCATTTTACTGTCTTTCGATAGCCAACCGGTGTCTGCAATTTTTTCCCGCTTGATCAATCGTGATCTTTTATCAAATCCGGACTCCCGGAGGATTCAAGAGTGGCTGTGGTTACTGCTGGGTTGATAGTGGGGAATGGAAAAATAATTTCATCACAATACGCGTAGCGCCAACAACAGTGTTCACCGTCTTGACTAAAAAAATACCAGCCATTTAGTAGCACAGACGATTAAACAACGCTCTTTCATAATAATGTGATCCTGTTTGACGAATTTGTTGTGTCCAAATGGAATTAGAGGTTTGGACGGGTTAATCTTTGTCGCTTGGATAGTATAAAAGTAGTTGATTCTCTAAGCCCTGATTCTTTGCTACTGTGATTAAGGGCTTTTTGTGGATCAATCTCCTATCTGTGAGGGATTCTTTGGTCGGTTATTTTTTTCCTTGGGGTAAGTAAGATTATATTAGGCGGCTGACACGTTCTTCCTTTGTTTTTCTGCACACCGATAGTTTGGCGTTAAACTTATTGCCTGTTATACATTCGCTGGTGGTGGAAATTGATAGCCAATAGGGCTTTATATGTAACAAGACCTACTAAACTATAGCAGTTGACGTAACTGATTGACCGTAGCATCTTGTGGATTATTGAGCCAGTCCGGTGATCGTAGTACTGTCTGGGGTAATCAGGATCAGGGATTTAAAGATGTGCGAGTTACAAGCAATTTCAGGGCCCCCAGGTGTTACCAGGTTGGGACGCAAAGCAGACAGAGTTCCGTTCCTATTCAGGAGGACAATAGCATGTAAGGATTATGAGGGCATCCTGAAACATTCCATTCTCTTGAGAGACCAAAGACAAAAGTTGACATTGTACACGGTGTGCGGACAAATGGTTTGCTATATTTGAACGGTAAGACAGATACAAGTTAATCGAAACCTCCTTCGTTTACTGACCTATTCATTGCGTCAACTTGGGCGACCCTCGTGATGAACATTTTTTACTTCCACTCTAGTGTCCCTGTTGTCTTCGTGTATGATGGTTTGTGAGCTGATTTGCTGTTTGATCTTGTCAGACCGGCTCGATGAGTGTGCGTCCGTATCTGTTTGCGTCGAGGTCTTCTGGTATGTGCAGAACAATCACGCAATGCTGTTGCAAATTTAGGGCTGCGTCGGGATGGGCTAAACGCATTTCCTGCAACCTACCGCTTGAGCTTTCGAACAAAGTAGTGTACACTTACAACCACGCACTTATCGGCCGGACAAGATCATACAGTAGAACAGTTCACTCGGAAACATCAGGGTCATTTGGCTAACGATGCAGGTTGACGATCTTGAGCTTGGTTCGTGATGACAGCCTATAGGATATGCAGCAACAATTCTAGTTACCGATTGTGTCTGTGCTTTACCCTTTGAATGTGGTAACCGTCGGTGCTGTTCGTTTTAATGCCTTCGGTTGCAGTGTTTGGAAGAGCGTTTAGGACGTCTACAGGATTGTCTGATATGAATGTGGACAGTATTCATGTAAAAACGTGGCGGTAAACGTGCGATGTAGAATATGGTGGTTAGACTGAGAAATCTTTCGTGTGCGCAGTCACTGTTTACAATAAGCTGTCAAATACTAACATCCCACCTATCGTACTTGACTCCAACAGGATGCCCAATGTATGTCAACAAGATGCTTTTCCAGATCAGAACTGGGACTCAGTTTTTGCTGTCCTAATCGTATGCATTCATATTTATTCTTCTTTTGCTTCCGTCTATACTAGCGTTTACATGTTTCAAACTGTCTTTTTGTCGAGTTTGTAGTTTTTCTTTCCCTACACGTGGCCGTTGAGCTTGTACGTCACGGTTACTTCTATCTTTTAACTTTATTCCCGTTTCCAAATCAGACGTAAAGATCACTGAGGTATTAAGTGTGGAAGTGATCTTGTCAGTTCGATGAACGTGTCACCAGTTAATAGTCTTATTGTGCTTCGTTCTCGGTTGATTACTCAAATACCCCTCCCTACTGACTGGGGATACTCTTTGTTCTCACTACTAATCGAATGGATACGAGTTGGTTATGTATTAAAACTCAATCAGCAAAAAATATACTACAGACTGAAGGGAAGCCTTTATTTTCTACTGTTGCTCCCCATGCAGTACACAAATATATGCATCTTCACGTTTGTTCATCATCATTACAGACAGTGCTACATTAGTGGTTCGCGTTGACACTTAGCTGTCTTAAAATCATGAAAGATAAAACAGTCCTTGTGAAAGTAAAAGGAAAGGAGTGACTTAACTCCTATAAACAGCTGTGTTTATACTCGAACATCTAACATCAAGGTGCCTACACTTAAAAGATAAACAACTGGGCAATACAGTTTCTATACTGTTTTCATTGACCCGTGCCATTAATTGCTCTCACCTCACGGAAAATCCGGCCAAAGTATGACAACATTCATACCACTGGGTCCGACTAGCCGCCATCTCGTTCAAAGTTTACAGCCCTCTACTCTGCCAGTTGCGAAGGTCCCAGCCCCGGAGACGAACCAGACGTACAGCCACCGCCCTCTTTGCAAAAGACATTTTTTTACTTCAGGTTATCTGTCCATCTTGCACCCCACGTTAGTCAGCCGCAGCATCGGCAAAGAACGTTCAGTAGGACAGGCTAGTAGCTGGCATCCTTGCACAACCTTAAGGACTGAATGAAGGAACTTGCTTGGCAGTCAGTACCAAATACGTGCGTCTCAACCTCTTCGTTGCTTACTCCTTGGCGCCATTTCATGCTAGCGATCGAAAGTAGACCGGTGATCAAATACCTGAGGATGGTTTCTGTCTTATACACCGAGCGGCTAAGTTTCTTAGTCGTAAACTCATAGTCGCCTTATATGCACGACTCTCAAGCGTCGCTGGCATTCCCTGTTTCATTCCGTAAAGTTGATGGAACCCTACTAAGTTCTCCTCGCGTTAACCGAGGTACTGTTTGACTATTTGACTTCTTGTGTTGGTTGAATCACTGGGTTAATCTAGAATAAGAGATGTTAGTTTAAATTTTCACAGCCCTAGTTATCTCATCAAAGTTAAAAGCACACGTTTAAAGTGGTTATTATTGACTCTCCTATCTTGTTGCTTGTTTCCCGGGCACTTTTTATGTACTCACACTGATATTTTATGATGTTACACGCCTGCTTAATTCGTAGCTTCTGAAATTTGCCACTTACTTTTGTGCCATTTGGTAACCGTTTCGACCACAAACCGCCCAGTATTCAGCTTATCAGTTGTCATCATAAAGTATTCGCGCCCGAATTAGTTATGTGCTTGCATTCATTGATGTTCGTTGTTTCATCGAACTGAGGACGAAACCTTCCTTTCTAGAATGGTCTCGTACCGATTGTGGAACCGGAAGTGCTTCCTGATGGCGAACATGATCTGCCAACGGCACAGAAAGTCACCGAACAAGTTTTATCATTTGTCTACAAGGCGTTAGCAGATCATCACGTCTATCTAGAGGGTACACTGCTGAAACCGAACATGGTCACCGCTGGTCAAGCCTGTTCGAAACGCTACACACCTCAAGAAAATGCTCTTGCGACTGTTCAAGCCCTCCAACGTACAGTGCCCCCTGCCGTTGCCGGTATGCTGTTTTATTTTTATGTACATTAATTTCATTCACTTACTGCTGGTTGTTTTTAACGTTGTCAAAATTTCGTACCTTTCGTTTGGATATGTTTATATCGCTGTTTTCTTACCACTTTTTAGGTCAGCTGTTAATGACCAAAGTATCAATTAATATTCGTTTTCAGGAGTGACTTTCCTGTCGGGTGGTCAGTCAGAAGTTGATGCTACAATCAATTTGAATGAAATCAATAAAGTTCCTGGACGCAAGCCGTGGGCACTCACATTCAGTTTCGGTCGCGCTCTTCAAGCTTCAGTTTTGGAAGCCTGGAAAGGCCAAGCGGGCAATATCGCTGCAGCCCAATTAGAATTAATAAAGTTGGCCAAGGTACGACACAAGGATTTATGCTGATGTACAATATTCCTGCTATTGAGTAATTGGTGTAAAGTTGAGATATGTACGTAAGCTAGAAGGAGAAGAGTTTGTGTACCACCGTTAATTGGTTGACTTCCTGTTTTCAAATTTGACCTTAGTGGTTTTTCTTTATCGTTCCTGCTTCAGAGTGTTCCGACGTTGCTATCACGTAACTCCAATATATATTTAAAACGTCTCATGAAATTTCTTTGGTGTTCTGTGTATTTAGAGTGTGCAACGCAGAGGGGTCACAGTGGGACAGAGGATAGAAGCGGAATCATCGCTCTGAATTCCCTACACCGTGCGAAACATACAGTGGCGGCTTTCACACCGAGTTGCGTCAGTAGGCCACGCAGATTAGAGGGATAGATGTGACACAGCACATTTGTTCGCATTATGTTAAGCACAGCCATGCTCTAGTGGTGTACTTTGAATGTTCGCTAACCGAACTCAATTAGGGCGCTTTTTAGGCTTCGTGTTAGGACTGTAGTGCTGTGTCTCTGTTTCCGCTCCCTTCCTCAATGCGCTGGTGAATTTAACCTGGGTTGGCTCATTGGTAGTACGCAACATTCCCGCTGATGCCGTTTATGACATTTGGAATTGGCAGTTAGGGTCATCCTGAAATGGAAATGGCATGAACTTATCTTCAATGTTACATATTATTTCGTGAGTGAAACAGTGCGTTGATCATTTTGCTGCTGTTCAATGGAATCATACCTTCGGTAAACAATCTATCAACGATTTTTCTCACTTGAACGAATTAAAAATTAACGAGAATTTACTGATCAACGTGCTGGCTAATCACTGTTTTGTAACCGATTTTCTGCTGCTAACTGCGTATACCAGCTTCACTAAGTTGGCTTTCATCTATATATAGTTCCATACTCCGATAGTTTCGTCATATGTTTACATGCGTTTAATCTAATTTGTTTGCTCGCGTGTTGTCGCAGATGTTTGTAACTAGAACGTTTTGTTAACTTTCGGAATGTTAATTGATAGCTGATTAGCCTTAGCTTTCCGAAACTGTAAGTGATGTTTTTGAGGTATTTTTTAATCTGTTTTTGTTATCTCTTTACAGGCAAATGGACATGCGGCGAAGGGCGAGTTCACCATGGATATGGCTACTGCCGGTGGAGATAAATCGTTGTTTGTTGCGAATCATGCATACTGAGATCTGTGAGACATTCTTTCCTACCATCTCAACAGTGTTGAACTAGTCTTGATCCTTATTAATCCACTTTCATCCGCCTTCACATCCGATAATGTCATTTCTTAGCTGTCCTTTCGTCATGCTAACTTTCTGGAATAGCATTTGGGATCCAACCTCATTCTCATTATTTTGCAAAAGATCTGTTAGATGTGGTGGTTCAAATTTTTCGTTTATTTAGTTTTTGACTTTAGAGGCATATCGAATACACATTTGTCTGCTAATCGACGTTTTGGTTCTGATGGAAGGGAGAGTTTTTGTTCAGTTATTTCAAATGAACTGGTTTATTTATGGATGTTATCAACATTGTCGTTAGATGTGGTATTTGTGGTCGCCATGAACGGTTGTACACAATTTTTTTATTCTTGAATGTCTTTACTCCTTAGGGTTATATTTACTCTTAGAGTAGACGGTGTCTGCGTATCTACTGAGTTCGAAACCTAGCCACATTCGACGGCCATATGTTTACCGTGATAATCGTTCCTACCTGAGCGGGCTCAGCAAGTGTTGACTTGTTTTACTTGGGTCCTGAGTATTCTTGGTTCTTCCCTAGTGTGGGTCGACGAAGTATGGTGGACGCCGGTGCCCTAGTTTTGACCGGGATAAAG
Source organism: Paragonimus skrjabini miyazakii (assembly GCA_014338405.1). NCBI lineage: Eukaryota > Metazoa > Platyhelminthes > Trematoda > Plagiorchiida > Troglotrematidae > Paragonimus > Paragonimus skrjabini miyazakii. The sequence goes on along the minus strand of JTDE01002138.1, from coordinate 100,934 downwards.
CTGATCTCTACGACTTTCTCAAGACCCCTGTATCTCATTGGTATGTGAACCATTATCTTATGACTGCTGCACAGAGGGATGCTTTCTATCGTCCATTTGAAACAGCTGAGTCAGAGCCGATACTTACGCCTCCCTACCTTTCATGATGAGTGACGTCACATGGTCATCTGCGCCAGCAGTTTTGTGTTTGAGTACTGGTGGCTTCATTGACAGACGTCCTCGACCAGCAAAGCGAATAAATATGAAGTGTTCGCCAGTGTCCTCTAATGCAAAAGCAACTTCCGTTTTATCAGTTAGCCAAGCCTCACAATCAGCGACCAAGCTACGCCTCCTCCTTGCTTTGCGAACTGCCGTGAAAAACATTTCATCTGACCTCTAACAACCTTCGGTACTGCTCTGAAATTCAGTGTTTGTTCAACCTACAAGTTACCTCGCCGCATGCTGTAATACCTGCTTCATAAATGGCCTGTGAGATTTTGGTCGAGCAACTGTTGGGTTCCTCGGGGTTGAAACTACTTGGCTTGCACTTTAGGCCAGTTCGGTAGTTACGCTGACCGACGTGAACCTTCTGCTTGGTGGAAGACTGCATGATGTTGACGGCAGGTCATTTAACCGTTTTCAAGCGGCTCAAGTAATGTCAGACGATATCTGGTTCTGAATATTTCGAGGTGCGCTTTGCAGCCTTAGAGTGCAATGTGTTTCTGTTGGATTACTGTGACTACGTGAGTTTTATTTTGAATAGTGTAGTTATGGAAGTTAACCGGTTTGTCTGCTTAGGAGGTTGCATCACTATCGGCGTAGGTGTAAGTAATGAACTAGAAGGCTGTGCCTCTCAGAATAGGGCGACATTAGCCAGTCTATGGAATGTATGGCGGCAAGGCAATCTCCCTGAAGCTCATAGGTTGCGTATAGAAGGCAACTGTGAGGGTTGTGCTACTTTACGTCTGCGAAATTTGGTCGCTCAGAAAAGAACGCTCATCGTCCTTTAGTATTTCTCATCGGTGCATGTGTTTGATCGCTGGCATCATCCAGTAAACGACGAGATTTGGAAGCGAGTATTTAGTACTGAGTGCCAAGCGAGTTCCTCTGCCCAATCTTTACGGATGCATATCCATAGGTGGGTGAACGGAGAACGCCAGCCATGTCAGTCAATTTTTGCGGATGTTGCGGCCGACTTGCATTGCGGAGTGCACAGATGGTGACCGGGCGTGGAGAGATGGTCATTCACTTGGCGACTAATCGTTGTCGGTCGGGTTTTTTTCCCGGAACGAACAGTCGTCGGTTGGAGACTTTATGTGGAATCGCTAATCAGGTTCAATATGGTGAATGTTACTATATTTGAAGCCATTATCATATCACCATAGACAGCAATACATCAGTGGTTCACACTGATGCTTAATTGCCACAACCACGAAGAAGAAAAAGCAAACCCTGTATAGGAAGAGAGAAGAAAAGGAAGGGGAGGGACCTAACCACTAAGAAATAGCTACGTTTACGTTCAAACATACAACATCAAGGCGCCTACACCTTACAAACAAACAACCGGGCTGTAAGTGAAAGTAAGGCGTCAACGAGACTGGACCTTGACGCGGTGTGACGGCTTGCGCATCTCGATGACCTGTTGGGTTATGATGATGTTGGGCTAAACTAGACGGTGTGGCCACCACGCCGATAGAGTCATTCATGCCAGGCAGACAGGTCTGACAAACCAGTCTCTTGGTCCTCCAGGTTAGAAGAAGGTTGGCTTCTTTTTCTGAAAAGTACCAGTTCTGGTGCACTGCCACCCACCCGCTACCTTGCTGTATAGGCTTTTGAGCCAAAGGCTTTGGTCGAGATCCCTAATCGTTCTCCTGTCCAGGTCTGGGCGCCCTGGCAGTATCTCAGCCCACAAACAACCATGAATAGTCACAACACCAGTAATTCCATACTGCATCGGCAGTCTCGCAGTATAAGCCGAGTTGCCCTATCTGCTGCATACAGCAGGGCGGATAGGCGAAAACATGCTATTGCTGACCCCTCCCTCACGTCCTATATTTGAAAAGACAAGCTATTGCCTTCTCAAGTTCATTTCGGGGAAAGCTTGTTTCAATGTTGCTATAGTTCCACAGAATTATCCATGAGGTGGGTGCAATTAATGATTCGGATTAGTAAAAGCCTTAAAAAACTGTCTTGCTTATGACGCCTCACTTTCAGGTATTCGGTTGTTTGTTTGCAGGGTACAGGCGCCATGCTGTTAAGCGTTCTATCATAGACACTTGTTTTTAGTGGCTAGGTCACCTTTCGTTCATTCTGAGCTAGTGTTTGCTAGTTTTTCGTGATCGCACGACTGTTATGCACTGGCATGAACCACTGGTGCATTGTTGCTTTTGATGAAGATACCACCTGCCGTTATAACTACCTCATTTTTCTGGCTGGAGACATTCTTGGGTTCGGGTATTTCTGTCATAGGTTTTGTTCGTTTTTAAGTCCCTATCTCGGCTACCCTGGAGGTGATTAGGATTAATCTAGTTGTCCACCGAGCCTTGGGATGACGCTTACTGCAATCGTTAACTGATCTCTCTTCAGAGTGGTTGGTGCAGAATTGTTTGAAGTTCCCATAAGGTTTTTGCGCGGGCACACGGCACTGTTTACAAGGGTGTTGCTTTTGCCTTTCCGTTGAGTTCCGGTTTATATCTAGCTTTTTAGTCAACACTTCATGGGATGCAAATTCCTTGAGTAGGATCACTGGGAAGTCGTTACTTTTCTCATATGGTGGTTTCGGTCGACTAAAGCTGAGCTACTGAAGAGTGATCTTTGGTAACTCTGGCTGGCTAACTGTTGGATGTTCCATGTCACTAGCGCGGAACAATGACCAATGCCACCGCGCCGGCTCATGGCCGTTTTGAATGAATGGTCGTTCAGCTGCTGCTTCTAGGTGTCGCGGTAATGCCGTTTGTTCACGTATAGTTTGCTCGATTCTACCTCATTGGTGCTTACTTGCCATGCTTGAAGTGTGATCAAACGCAGTTCCCACTGACGGTAACCAGGCCATAGTAGTCTGCTTTGCCGATTTGGGGGTGATGTGGTTGTCTCAGCTATTGAGACTCCACCAGCTCACAGTGGGGATTCTACAGCTCCCGAGTTTAGTGACGTACTTCAGTTTGAGATTACATCCGTTATCGATGGAATTACAGAATGAATTTTGGATACTCCAAAAAGCCACACTGTTTAGAGCGAACTTCAGTTAAATTGTAGGTACTGTATCACAGGAGATTGAGGGCTGATGTCAGTGATGATGATGTGGCGAATATAACGAAACAGGATCTTCTAGTCGTCGTAGTTAGTCTTGTTAATGCTAGACACCGGCCTTGATGTTAATGCCTTAAGTCTTCGACTATGTTATTACCTCAAGGTGATTTCGGGAAATGTATTTGTCAGTTTTATTTTTGTTTAAACTCGCCTACCTTAGGTGGTTGACCGAAGATGGCATCCTGTGACGCAACGTATTGCGTATTGCTTCCTACCATCGATTCAGACTTATGTCTTCTGCCCTAAACGGCCACTTTTTGCAACCATCATCATCATCATCATAGACAGCAATACATCAGTGGTTCGCACTGATGCTTAGCTGCCACACAACCATGAAGAAGAAACAAAACGTATTTAAGAAGAGAGAAAAAAAGGGAGAGGGTAGGGGACCTAACCGCCAAAAATAGCTACGTCTACATTCAAACATACAACATCAAGGCACCTACACCTTGCAAACAAACAACCAAGCTGTAAGTGGAAGTAGGACATCATCAGGAAGACAGCTTCCTTGTGGCTTTCACTGCCCCGCGTTATTAAGTGCACTCACTTCATAGACAACTCGGCCAAACAACGACAACATTCACGCCACTGAGCTCGGTTAGCCGCCATCTCACCTAAAGTTTCAAGCCACCGACTCTCTGAGTCGCGAGAGCTCCAACCCGGGAGACAAACCCGATCTACAGTGCCCAATCCCTTCGTGAACGATTTCATTTATATACGCCAGGTCATTCATCTGTCCACCTCGCACCTTATGCCAGTCGGCCGCAACGTCGTCAAACAGTGCTCGGTGTGGCAAGCGATTGGCTGGCATCCTTAGTGCATGACCTAACCACCTAAGTCTGTGCAAATGTAATGACTGAATAAAATAACTCTGACAATCAGTGCCAAACACCCGCTTCCTAACCTCCTCGTTGCTTATTCTTTGGTGACACCCGATACGAGCGATTGAACGCAGACGTCGATGGTCCAATACCTGAAAACGGTACACGTCTACCCTGAGGGGTCATGTTTCGCTGCCGTAAAGTAATACAGCCCTCACTGTTGTCTGATATACACGACCCTTAAGTTTCAGAGAGATACCTTTCTGTCGCCATAAGTGCCTCAGATTAGTGAACACCGCCCTAGCCTTGGAAATACGCGTCTCTATTTCATTCCCTACACCTCTT
>JTDE01002138.1:74310-84763 GCA_014338405.1 Paragonimus skrjabini miyazakii | reverse complement strand
TTTCGTATATATATTGAGGATGCCAGCTAGTCATCTGCCACACCGAGCACTGTTTGCCGACGCTGCGGTCGATTGGCGCAAGGTGCGAGGTGGATAGATGATGACCTGGCGTATATAAGTGAAATCGTTCACGAAGGGGTTGGCTACTGTAGAATGGGTTCGTCTTCCAGGCTGGAACACTCGCGACTCACAGAGTCGGTGGCTTGAGACGTTAGTTGAGATGGCAGCTAACCGAGCTCAGTGGCGTGAATGTTGTCGTTGTTTGGCCGAGTTGTTTGTGAAGTGAGTACATTTAACGACGCGGGGCAGTGAAAGCCGTAAGGAAGCTGTCTTGTTGATGATGCCTTACATTCATTAACAGCTTGATTGTTTGTTTGCAAGGTGTAGGCACCTTGATGTTGTATGTTTGAATGTAGACATAGCTATTTTTAGTGGTTAGGTTCCCTCCCTTTTCCGTTTTTTTTTCATCTCATTTCCTATACATGGTTTGCTTTTTCTTCTTCTCTGTGGTTGTGTGGCAGTTAAGCATCAGTTTGAACCACTGGTGTATTGCTGTCTATGATGATGATGATAATGATGAAGTTTCGTAAATTGAAGTACTGTCTAGTCTATCGTAAGTGAAAAATAATGAGAAAAGCGGCATGTAAGAAATACGAATTTTACTAACGCACTTAGAGAAAAACGATTGCACTTTATGTCGCTCGAGCGTGATAAACCAAGCGGATGCAGTCGTAAACACAATTATGCCATTTTCCTACATCATCTGGCAACTCACGCGCTTCGGTGAGACGTGTTTGTGGAAGCAGCAAGTTACCACTACACCCCGAAACTTCAGTGTATTACACAATCGTTTTGCCCACAGGTTTCTCTCAATTTTGTACTTGTAAATTCATTATGTTCCAGATAGCGTGAATAATGTTTTAAAGATCCCAGCAACGGTACACTCGGGGTCACTTCTTTTTTTTATGGTGAGGTCTGCGGTGTTCGGCGTAGAGTTAGGTTCTTTTCGACGCTGTTTAGTCGTCGCGTAGTTTCACGAAGGCCAGTCGAATTGTTTAACTTGGAATCCAAGGCGTTACAAACTGCTTGAACGAACGAACCTATCCACTATTTTCAACCTTTTGTGGGGAAGATTTTGTGAGTGGTATCTAGCATTTTTAACCTCAGAACGCGCCTCAAACCGCCTGAGGTTTATGTAACAGAATCATATTCTCTGTTTGCTGATGGTTTCTAGGTAATCCTTATTCTCTAAAACCGTAACCGTACGGATTACAAGTCGTGGGAGTCTATGTTCGAACGTCGACCTTGATGTATGATCTTAGCTAATCTGAGCAGTATTCGGATTGCATGGGAACCTACAGCACCAGGTATTGTATGGCGTACATTCTGAGAATCTAACTCAGTCGACTTACGGAATGCTTTACTAACTTCTTCCAGCTTATAAACGTATTGTTTGCTTCAGTTCGAGTTAGTTGTCTCCACAACGTTCATGCTGTTTTGTTCATGCTTACACACGACTTCTTTCCTGTTTATAAAGCTGTCAAAAAGTAGCGAATTGGTACGATTGTCGGTTTGTTAGCCCATCAACTGTCGTAATACAGGTTCTTCTGGTCACTGGCTATCCTGTCACTCTGGCGGATTAGGGGTGAAATGTTTTGTTCGTACCGACGCAAGAAGTTTCGACAAATGGTATCCAACTTATCTTTTCAGGATATTTGCCTGGCGTTTACTTCGATCCGTTCGGTGAGCCGACTGCTTATATGCACAACATACTGCATGTCTTCAAGTCTATGGCTATGAGACAAGCTCGATTGGCAGCTTTGTTTCCAGATTGTCAGTCTAAAATAATGCATGGCAAACCTTGGGTTGTTTGCCATGCACTTCCAAGGTATGTTTGTTTATACAGGCGAATAGTCTTTTATATTATATCGTGTGGGTGATTTTCTACGCCCTTTTCCTAATCCACTTTGCACCTGACAGCTGATTTGTTTCGTTCAGCCCACGGTTATATTGGATCGCGCGTTCCGAAGTCAAACAAAATTGTGTGGTGAGCATTTATCTCACAACTATCTGGGCTGATGTTCTGCTAATATGTCTAGGCGATCAGAAGAATTTCAATTTTCGTGGTTTCTGATTTAATTTAGGCAAGTCTGTGTAGCGATCTTTTCGAACGTTAAATGTGCTACTCACTGAATACAAACGAACTGGTTTAACGAGAAGGGGTTGTGGCTTTGGTGATTAAGTTTTCATGTCAATTTAACTTTTCAGCTAGTCTTTTTCTAAAAGATGTCCTGGATTTGAGTTTTGTTCCTGTTGGAGTTTACTGATAGTGCACATCTCTAATACGATCGGATTTTGAAGCCCGTTCTACGTTCTCACGGGCAGCGATTTTGAGCAGTGTATCACTGTCCTTATACCGAACACTTCTCAAAGTGGATTGGTTGAAATGTCCATCCGGGTTCGAAAACTAGCACCATGTATGAATGATGTTTAATTTATATGAACCAAGTTCCCCGCTACTTGTCAGTAATTAGATTAATTAAAACGGATGGTTTCGATTGGACTGAGGAATTTGCATCAAGGGATTGCCGACTATGGTTAACAAGACAGTTACTATCTCCTCTGCTAACATTACCTAGGTGTTACCTGCACGTTTGTATCGTTGGATTGAAGTCTCAATTGTGGTAGGATTGTGAACCAGTGATGAGCTCTAAGTCACTCTAATCGGCTGTCTCGAAAGCCTAGCTGTTTTTTAATATCGCAGTCTCAGGCATCAATGATGTTCACTTTATATAACACTAAATCTACAAGCATCTGTCAGTATTTTTTTCAAATTATCAGTGTCATTGGGAAGTCAACGTAATGCATCTACTGATTGATGTCTGCCATTCGACTTACATGATTATAACTAACGATTATTTGAATGTAACAGCGTAGACAGAATGACAGAATGAATGAGGCGAACAGTTCATGATTGCAGATGCTGAATTGGCGTATTATGGGACTGAACGATGTGGATGTTGTGATTGCGTAATTTTGTCGTTTATGAAACACGGAGACGAAATGAAGCTGGATAGTAAAGGTCGTGAATATGCCATCTCACACCCACTTGAAATTCCGTTGTTTGTTTGTAAAGTACGGACACCTTACAGTTGAATATAAGCTGAAGGCCTTATGTAGAAAGCTTATAACTTTAGTTTCACCCATCTAACTCCTATTATCGTAACTGCTTTTCTCACAGATTAGTAACAGTTATGTAGCAGTAACAAACATTGGTATATTGCTGTCAATGATAATTATGACTTAATTAGAGGTTTCAGTTCATCAATCAGTGCATTCGAAATATTTGTTAGTAAAACCCGATCACGCAGCATATTGATCTTCATTCATGTCTTCCATTATCTGTGTCCATCACCTTTGTTCCCAGCAGAGACAGTCAACAAACGGAACTAATGGTGCCTCGAAAATTGGTCGACCCAAGTCAATCTCGTGCTAGGTGTGTTTGTGTTCAGTCCAGCTTATTTAATCATCCGTGGATCAGGGAATACCCAAATTGTAATCGCAATTCGCCCGTATGTGAGCTGTCGACTTGATTTGATCGGCAGTCTCAACTCCAAAAGTACCGTTCACATATCGAACTTTTTATGTATTTTTTAAAAATATTGTTGCCCTTTCAGTCCATGGCAAATACAGTGATAGTCTCTTGAAACTGCAAGTTCTATCAAGCATGTTGACTATGCCATAATGTCACGTGATGTTTTTACTTACTGAATACAAACTTGTGAATAACTTCTGGACATGACTTTTCCATTTCTGCTTGGTTTCTGAAGCTACTCGTGTTTGTACTAGCTGACTACATGATCGGCCGGTTTGCTAATCGGGGTGGTCTCTAAATATAGTTGTCCTGGTTACATATATCTAGTCTTCTGGTCTCTTTCATACTTCTTTCTTATTTATCCAATTGATCTCAGGACCGCTGACAGCTGTTGTCACGTGATTTACTGTTCGACAGCAAAACAATTTAGGTCTATTCCGAAACCTTCGAGTTCACTTTTTTGTTCATCGATCAGGATGATGTATATACATTAGTTAATCTTCGAGATCTATTCACTCTAATCCTGGTCTACTGGAATATTAACGGTTTTGTTCTAGTCAGTTTACTTCCATCAGTCACAAAATTGCACTCTCACATGTTTACGTTTCTTACAATTTGGGTACAGAACTCTACAAACAACACACATCGTATTCACATTTAGTGATAATTGTTAGAAATACATTGTATATACACATGATAGCGAATTTTATTCATGATCACTGATTATAATGTAGACTATACTTATATAAAAGTGCAACGCATAGCGTTTTTCATTTCCATTGAATCAGTTTACGATGACGTTCATCGTGGGATCCAATTCCAAAAAACGTGATATGTTTCTCAGTTTCACCGAGCAACCCACCAATTCGGTAGGTAGCCTGAAAACGCGCCGACCGTCTGCGATTAAAAAATAGTACATTACTTTAGGTGCCTATAAAAAGTGGCAGTTTTAAAATCAAATTAAGACGGATTGTTGTACAACAAGACTGCATATTGTTTGCTGGTAATACTCTGGAAAAACTTAACGGCCTTCGGACCCTTTGTTTAGTTTTAAAATTAAACTCCCGGAATTTTTGGAATGTTTCTTTGTCCCAATATTGACCGCCTTGGTTGATTCTAGTCTTACTCTACCTGCATCGGTTTGATGGGTACAACTCGCCGCACGACCAATGTGCACTGATTGTAACCTCAAGGGGCGAAACGTTCGGCAACGATCCCTCTAAAACCCAGTATTTCAGAACTGGATTTCGCCGCTCGTTTCGCACCACCAGTTGGCACAAGATTAACACCGTTCATCTGACTTTTGTAAGCCAACTCTTCATCCACCAGACTGAGCAGGGACAGGGCATTTAGTACAATTGGGGTGACTTGTAAGCACTGCATTAGTCTGGATGGACAGTCCATTTAAATTTCCCAATCTGTACAGGCTACAGTCATATTGGTTCGTGTACTAGAACGAGAGCGATCAGTTGATTGTAGGTTCTTTTTCCTTTGCTGATTGGAGAACAAAATTTGTTTGACGGTTCAAAAATGTAAAGGGATAGATTGTGGTACCTGTTATGTTGTTTCATGATGCTCACCATAAAACCAATTTAGCCCGACCAGTTCCGTTCTCACTTGGATTCTTGTGGTAGAACTTGTAGGACTGATGCGTAGCGCGTCAACATCAAACATGCCAAGATGTTGAAGCGGCAACCTCATACAGTCAAGAAGCATATAAATAGACACCAACGATAAGCAGTTAGACTTACACATCTGACGGTCTGTAGGGGCGCTTTAAGTAGGTGACCTAAGGAACTGTAGTTGCGCTTGTCTGTCACGTATGCCTTTATCAAGGATAGTTTTAAACGTCTCAGTCGTGTCAGTCTTAACCACGGTATTAAATAATATGTCCCATGTCGCACAGATCTTAGCTCACAAGAAGGTTTTCCTATTCAGTAGTGTGTTTACTTACGACTTAAGTTTGGGAACATCCTTTAACTGTTCGTTTTTGATTAACGAAACGTTATCTGCTAGTGGGCGACCAGGTGTTTGTATAATGTTATACTTCAGTATTGACTTTCCTCTCAGGAGCCTGCAGATCATTGAAGTTTGAACTGATACTGTAGATGACAATATATCCTAAGCCTTATGGATCTCCCAGGTAGTCCGTCTCTAGTCATTTTCCATTGGAACCACGTCCCTTTAGCCACAGTCGACAAGCCCGTATGATTATTTCAAAGTGTGGGTGTACAGTAGGGTTGTACATTGCGTAAAAATATTTCAAGGTTAAATCGTCCACAGACCATTTCAAAAAGATTCTTTGTTATCAGTGCCTTTTTTGCTGTGTCTACACATTCATTCGTCCGCAGTAGTACATTGATGGCTGACTTTAAATTCGCAGCAAAATAAGTGGAAAACATGGTCAAAATCAATCTGCATCACAGATAAACAAACCTAACTCAACTGCCGCTACAGCGTCTTTATATGTTTTTGAGTTTGGGGACTTTACTCTACTCTGTTTGTTTTCAAACGAAAACTCCATGCTTAGTTCAATTCTCCTCAGGTAGGTACTATAGGAGGGCAGTTCTAATCAACACTCGTTGACTCACGAGATGGTAATCTACCGATAGAATTCCAACCCTTACGGTCGTGGCTGGTACCCAACAAGCATGCTAACGTACTGTCTGCGCCTGATTTCTATACATTAGCTGAAACTGGTGTCTACAGCGAACTGTCTAACAGTTCTGACAACGAGAGCGACGTAGGTCAAGGTTGGCTACTTTCGTCAAAGACGAAATCATTTAGGGTTGTTCGTACAACTCGCACAATGCCCGTGTGGAGCTCCGGATCCTGACTGAATTTGACAACAGACGACAAGTGGTTGTTATCGGATAACTTGTAAGCGGTGTGGTCATTAGTAGACGGTATTTCGCACTCTGCCAGCTAATTCGGTGTACGTGTTTCAACCTCAAAGTCCTTCTGCAAGACTGCTGTGAGTACGAAGGTTTAGTGTTGGATAATGGAGTTAAAGTGGTTGATGACCGGGCTGTCTACTTACGAAGTTGCATCAGTAGTGGTTCGTAACTCCAAAGGTAGAACGTTATTTGTTTGCCTAGGATAAGATACTGTGTTGACTAACCAGGTTAAGAGACAATCAGATTCATGGAGAGTAGGCAGTATTTTTATTCGGTCGGGAATGCATTGATCACGCTTTAACCCTGTGACAAATTTTAAAGCATCGGACTTCTTGTAAGTAGCTAACGGTCGTGGTATTCTCAGATCACAAGGCCGTTTCTCGTTTGGTTGCTTGTAAAGCATGCTGAAACTGCTTCCCTTTTCAAATAGCCCCAGAAATGTATGTGATTCTGTTGGATTCATTGTCTATCCACTCCGTGAACAGAGTGAAAGTTCGTTGTCTTTCATGTCTATAACGATTAGTACGGCCCATCATAGTGTCTGATATCCTCTTTTCTGTCCCATTTTGCAACAGACGACATCTCTAACGGTACATCCGAAGAATCCGGCGATCTTTGTCTAGAGTGTGTTCCTGGTACTAAGGTGATGTATGTGGGGTATATGAGTGACACTGTTTTATTTAGCCCCTCTGCCGAAGATACACAGACCACACTGACTAAGCTGAAGAATAACCAGAATTACAATTGCTATCTGCTGGGCGACCGGATACCTTGAGATTTCCCTTGTTGGGTAGCTATTCTTTATATTGTTCGAGCAAAACTAGATTTTGAACGCTTGTAATGTTCACATACATAAACATGTTGTGCGACAGAACTCTCTGTTTAGTTTGTTGTTTACTGGAATCCGATTATACACCGTTTATATGGGATCCGATGCACTTCATTCTAATACCAAATCTGATGCATTTATTGACGGTTTGGTGTTCGCTATACCTCCTTAAGAGAGGTGAGCGATAACCGGGTTCGGTGACACGAATGTTGTGATCGTTTGGCTGGGATGTTTGCAAAATAAGTATAATTAATGACGCGAAGCGGTCAAGCTTGTAAGAAAACTGTCTTGTTAAGGACGTCTTACTTTCACTTATTGCCAGGTTTATTGGTTGTAAGACAATGTTGAATGTTTGGGCTCAGAGGTAGGTACATCCTAGTAATCAAATCCTCTTTATTTAACTTCCTGGCTAAGGTTTTCCGTTCTCTTCATGGTTGTACGGGTGTCAAGTATCGAAGTGAATCACTGATAAATGGCTATCTATGCTTTTTCAGTCTAAACGTCTTATTCACTGTGCTCAGTTTCACTCGCTTGATTTGTGGTTTGTTTCACATGACTAATCTGTTTAGCATCACCGGTAAAAAACGGATTACTTTCTTCGTCTGTTCAAACTTGTGCGATGATTGTTAGTGATTATGCGGCCTTTCTATTGAGGCTACACCTCGGAACCAGTTGAAAATATAATTGTACTTTACATGTGAATCTCCATCTTCGCTAAACTGTTGCATGTATGCACCCTGTGCATAGTGAGACTTTAATCAACATGTATGCATAATCTGTCTGAATTTTCTGTTTCTTTCTATTATATACGCATACATGTATACCTCCACAAAATTCTCAGTGGTCATGAGATCCATACAGTGTAGTGGGTTGGCTGGTTTTTATCGCAAGGCTAACAAATCACATTTACGTTACAGTCTGATGAAACAATCGTTGGAGGGATAATCAGAGAAAGACTAGGTTAATTGTGTCCGATAAATCCGTATCAAATGTCACGAAAATATCACTTAAATAATGTGTTTCGACCCGTTTGCAATAGAGTAATGAGCGTAAACGGTAGTCACGAAATCTGAACAGAACGTTGTACACACGTGAGCAAGTAATAGGGACGAATTCAAATGATTTTAGCTGTAGCTAGAATTCGCCACTCCACTGCTCTCAACTGGCTAATGGTTACTCATTGCTTGGAACGAAGCATCTTTATGTCTGAACATGAACCTATGTACACGACCTCAACTTCTGGTACATGTGAACTGCATGTTCCGTTCAATTTTCGCGTAGCTCTTTCTATAAACCTCTCTGAATTAAACTCGTTTGTCTTAATCTGCTGAAGTGAGTCCAACAAGGCGAGAGTAGTGGGGCTCCGAATTCTAGCGTTAACTAGTCATTGGAACTTATCGGTATAGCCCATCCCCGTATATCCAGCAGTGGTTTGGTAGAGATTTGGAACTATCATGACCAACCTCATTATTTAGGTGACATCTTGGTCCTTACTTCACACTAATTTACCTGACCTCATAAAATCGTTCCTTCTCAGTTTACCTCATCAGTGATTGTCTTATAAAATTGTTATATGATATGAGTATGAATAACCGATAATGAGTTTGGTCGCTTTTCTGTGTTTTATATGTACAGATGCACATGGTGTTCAGTGGCAATGACGCCCAACCGTCAATCATGATCAGTGGCTCAGACGGTGGCTACTTGGATCACTTGTTTAGGTGTGGGAAGCCTTCTAGCACTCACCATTCATGTGACCTTACATGTGGTGCACACATACGTATAAAAATAAGTATTTTTCTATTCAGTAACGCCTATCATTTGGCAGCTTTCGTTTTCACCCTTTCTTTGTATGATCTGGATGGATAACGATGAATATTAGGTATACTATAAAGTTACTCACGTCGGCTTGAATCGAATTGTTACGCTGGCTACATGCTCGGCTGCATCAATAGACAGCGCTTCTAGTAGGCCTGAGTGTGGTGCTATGTCGAACGCTCCGCCGGAAGAGAATGGTCTTGTGTCGCTATCTGATTTCTGTTTGGGATCTGTTTGCCAGCTGACAAAAGTTTCCTCACCGGAACATTGGGTATCGAGCAGGGTTGTTTCACTATTGTCAACCAGTATGGTATCTACAATATAGAATATGAAAAATGACTGTAAGTTTAGTTGTTACTATGGTATCGTCGCTGTATATGTACGTGTTCGACATCGTTTTCTGATAAGTTCCGTGCATCAGGAAAATCACCCTCATTCACTTCAGTATAACCAGTTATCTGATGATGATTTAAGGAAATTCACAGCTCATGGTGTCGTGCGGTTCCACTTGAATAGAACAATAAACGCTATCTGCGATGTTCGGCTCATCTCCCATCCGCTCGCGGTTACCCTATACAGAAACTCAAGTTTCACATCTATACATTTCTATTATGTTCTACATAATATATCTATATAGTGAGGATGGTAGTATAAGCCATCATTATCGCAACTACAGTTCATTTTGATCGGACGGTAATCTGTCGGTCACTGGTAATAAGCGAAAATTCCGCATACAAATCAAACGGACTGCAGCGTTCCATAAATAAAACACTGCCACAGACGAGAGCAAACGCTACTCTTTTGTGTACATACCATACTTTCTTGAGGTGAATCAATGCCATGCTTTGTCCAGAAATCGAAATCGAATTTTTTTATTCAACTTTTCGATTGTGTTCAAATGTGTACAGAATTAGGGGATAGGCCCGATAACGATAGTCAAAGTTTGATCGAAAACTTTAGTGTAATCAAGATTCTATGCAATTTTATAATGTCCTCCTTAGGCGAGATGGAATAATTGATTATTCATTCCGGTCTTGAACGAACATTCTAGTTAGCAGCATATGGAGAATAAGTTGTTCGTCTCGCTGCCCGGATATCATTAGCCAATGCTTTGATAGTATTGATCCGTTCTGATCAGTATGCACTTGAAGTTGATTGGCTAGAATTCTTCAGATATCTTTCATTTCGATTCGTTTTTGTTCATCTGAATCTACGACGCTTATTTGAAAAGATTTTCATAGGTGTAGTGAAACTATGTACACTAACCACACAACTAAGCACACACGTATATATATATATATATATATATATATA